>JAABKK020017497.1:0-51402 GCA_011634745.2 Catotricha subobsoleta
TTAGCCGATTGGTGCATAATTGGCTGTGCGCAAAATCGACAAAGTTTTGGCTTTTTGATTTTGAGAAAAAACGACATCTAATGATGCAAAAGTACGTAAAAATGTCTAAAACGTGAAGATCTGCAATAAAAAAAAAAAAAATTTTTTGGCTAAAAATTTTGGCTATCTTATTTTTCTGTAAAAACATTTTTTTTATTTTGGTGCAATCTGGAAAATTTTAAAATAATGAACACTCGGTCACCCTAATATATATAATTTCAAATTCAAATGTATATTGATGTGTTTATATAGTGTGATTTCTTATACAGAATCTATTTATTTATTTACTTTAAACAAATTACCAATTTTAAATGCTTTAAGTTTAATCATTTGAAAAGGATGTGGATCTAGGAGTGTTCGCATTCAGTTTATTGCTTTTAGGAAATTTATTTCACCAAAAATGTTATATGACAAATATAAATTGTCTGAGCTCGTTGCGTTGTCAAATGAAATATGGTAAAGCCATATATTGAAATATATTAAATAATGATTAGATAAATTAATAAGTTTCGATGGTCGATCAATATGAAATTAATTTACTTTAAACGTAGCAAATTCAAACCAATTATAAATTAGAATTATTTATAAGAAAAATTTAAAAACTTTTAAAAAAATGCAAGTGGAATCTCGAAAATTAGAATCGAAAAGTTTTGGGCGATTCTAACTTTTAAAATGTTCTAATTATAGAGGTTTTTCAATTTTTGTACAAAAATTAATAAATACAAAAAAAAAATGAACACTACAAAAACGCATTTGAAATTTGAATGGATTTAAGAATATACTGATTATAATTTCAGTAGAATTTGGTCCAATTTTCGATCGATTTTGATTTTTCCAATTCTAATTTCCGAGCAATTCTAATTTTCAAGAATCTACTGTATTTAAGAAAAACAAAAACAAAAAAGGTAATGATAATAATGTGACGAATAAGATTATATAAAATTATTAAATGTCGATAAATATAAATGAATTTTAATTTCGAACTATTCATATAATATGTATGTTCTGATTCATATTATGAATAGTTTAATAAAAAAAATTATGATTTTTCACATTTTGAACAATACAGCAAGATGCATATGCATAATTTACAAAACAATTTAAATCCATTATTACAAACAATCGAACATTTTATTACATTTTATTGACATAATGACCTAAAACAATTGCATTAAATGCACCAGTCATTATGTCATAAATATAATTTTAAAAAAAACAGCACTGCATAATTTTACCAGCACGCGCGATTAATTGCTAGCATTTCTATTGTGTTTTTATATAGAGAAAAAGACATTGTTGTTCTGATTTTCATTTATATTATAATTTAATCTTATTATTATTTATTTATTTATTTATTTTTTCAACTTTAGATTATTTACTTTATAATTTTTATAGCACTTTAATTATTTTTTGAACGTTAAAAATTTTGTGTATATATTTTAATATTTAAATTTAAGCCAAACTCACTTATAAAAAAAAAAAAAACAAAAACAAAAAAAAACTAATAATAAATTAAAATCAAGATTTGCGAAAAATAAATTAATCGAAATTAATAATCACACAAATGTGTACAACAATTAATGTGTGTACACTGCACGACAGTCTGAATAGTACTACTGGAATTTTTTTGAATCAAAAAATATTTAAGTCGATACACTCGTGCAACTTACACACAATCTTTTCATATGCCTCTTCTGAACACCGTCCATATGTACGTTTTAATGTGAATGCGCGTAATTTTCTCTCATTTTCTCTCTTTGTGTGTTTTTTTTTTTAAAATAGTAATTGAGCGATAAAATTTGCATAAAATTAATTTCCCCAGTCAAATAACATTCTCAGTAATTTGAATCAACTGAACCAAGAGAATGTGAAATTAATTATTTGAATTTACTTCAAAAATTTATATTAATTTGCAATGCACTTGCTCTCTTAATCTAAATTATATAATTTACAGGGTCAGATTAGCACAATACTAAGCTGAAATAATTATTGACCTTGTTCAAATTATCATTAGGCGCTCTTCGAGTAACGGATTCGTTGTTACTTTCGATTGAGTTATGGGTAAGATTTGAGTAAGTTTTATTGCAAAGTAATTTCTTCTTTGACACATAACTTACCCTAAACTTACTTAAAGTAACTCTGAATCCGTTGCTCGAAGACGTTTATTATTGTCATTTGGTATTCATTTCTGGTTAAATAATTTCTAATAAAATACAATAATTTTAAAATCCTTTCTCTGAGCTTCTGTTTACAAGTTATTAATTAAGAATGAATACCAATACCCGCAAAAATTATGATAATTTAAACGACGTAAATGTATTTCAACCACCAAAAGAAAGATATTGAGCCATCCAAATTATTAAATTGAGCCACTAATCAAATGATTGATCAAAAAAGAGTGATTTAATATACACTATAATACAGTAAACATTGTCACCTTTCATTCAAAAGTGAGGATTTTAATGCCAAATAATCAGACACGTTAATCAGAATGATATCTGCTTTTTTATTTTGCATCATCTAATAAATTTAAATCATTTCTATTTATGACAAACTTTTCGTCTGCTAAATGTAATTCATTCACAAACTAAACAAATTCTATGTAATGCGAAATTCCTATTTTTTGATTGACTATTAAATATGAATCTAAGATTTTGGTTCTCATTTTTCTCTAAATATTATTATTATTCCAAAATTTAAATCGGCCGTTTAATTAATTCTGAGAAATCCGAAATAAAAAGGAAATTATTTTTCTATTTAAAATAAATACTGCCAGATTGAAAGATAATATGTTAAATATTGTATATCATCTTTTAAAACATATACCAGATTAATGGAATATATTTATTAAAAGATTTGTTTTTTTTAATTCTTATTAATTCGTTAGAAAAAATTATTTTTGTTTTTAATGCGTATTTTAATTTTATTATAACAATAATAAAAAATGTTGTGAGGAGTAAAGTAAATGTAAAACATATTTAAAAAGAATTAGAATTCCCAATTACTATTAAATATTTAAATATATTGTTTAAAAAAAAAATAAAAAAAAAAAAACTTATCTTTTGCTGTCTATGAATAGACTCACAGTATTTTGCGGAAAAATTACTATATTACCAGCTTGCCGCGCTGATGC
Source organism: Catotricha subobsoleta (assembly GCA_011634745.2). Classification (NCBI taxonomy): domain Eukaryota; kingdom Metazoa; phylum Arthropoda; class Insecta; order Diptera; family Cecidomyiidae; genus Catotricha; species Catotricha subobsoleta. Next base: position 3,173 of record JAABKK020017497.1, read on the forward strand.
ACGAGATATTCTAAAATATCGTAAGTAAATTAGTCGAAATAAATTAATGCATTTCAGAGCAAATACACTTACAATTTAATGAAAACACATTTTCTGTCCAGTCCATTCATTTTGTTAGCCTAATACACTTTCGATATTTTAGAATATCTTACTAGTCTGTACCTGGTATGACAAGTGCATAAGAAAACATAACTGTTTGTTGTTTGTACGTACCTAAATTCAACAGTCAAACTACCTGCGATGTAGCGTCAGTTTCAAGAATATTATATATATTTAAAATCAATATATAGGTTCATAGTATAAATGCGGCACAAACGACCTGCCAACACTGCTTCATTTTTTATTTTTATCTTTTATTAAGGCATATTTGAGTTATAGCTATTATTACATTTACAGTGAAAAGAAAAGATTAATAGGCGTCTTCGAGCAATGACTTTAAATCACTTTAGATTATTTTAGAGTAACTTTTATGTCAAAAGAACAATGGATTTTGACATAAAAGTTACCCTAAACTTTCTCTAATGTGATCTAAAATCATTGCTCGAAAAAGCCTAATACTAATATTGATTATTTTTCTTTAGACATTAAATGCCTGATCATTAAGATTCTGAGTTACACGATAGAAGAAGGTTACGGTAAGTCTTGAGTAAGTTTTATGTCGAAGTGTTTTCTTTGTTTTTTCGCATATGATTTACTCTAGTCTAAAGTAACTTTCAATCGTTTCTCGAAGAAGTTTAATATTGGTCATCCTAATATATCACTACTTCTACATCTTCCGATTAACGGTCACTTTAAAATAGGAAGGGATTTTTTTTTTAAATATTATTAAATAAATATAGTAAAAATTTTATAACGTATTTTGCAATTTCTGAAATACATCGAAAAATATTTTTAAAATTGATTTACATTTTTAAAGAAAACTAGTATTTCGGCGTTTATAGACCACTTATTTTTTATACAAAAACAAAATTTCTTTTTCCTTTTCTTTTTTTTTAAATGAACTTTTGAGCCTGACAGCTAAAACGTATGCAGCGCCGGATCAGCTTAAGTAGTCTTAATACGAGCGTTTTCATATATTTAGCTTTTTTTTATAAAAAAAATTGATCGACATATATCACAAATTAGACAACATAAAGAAAATCTTCTGATTTTTCAAAGATTTCATATTTAACACTCTCACGGAGAATGGGAAGTATGGAGAAATGCCTAGATTTGATACGACAAGGGGGGACCGGTGTTTGAAAACTTATTTTGTCACGTTTCGGATTTTTAAATAAAACATGCCAATACTAAAAGAGTTATAGGCAATTTTATTTCATTTTTTTTGAAAAAAAAAATCATGTATTGGTTTAGTAATTTTTTTTTGTGCACCTTTAGAATTTGGGAAAAATTTACCCGTTTATTTTCCCGTTTTGTTGCCCGCTTATTTTTTTTTTTACATAAATGAAGTCGTGTACTAATCTATTTGCAGTTTGTTCTTTATCATTTTTAAATTTTTTCGAATTTTGTTACAAAGCTTTAGGAGAGAGAATGTAATTTCAAGGAGGTAAAACGTGGGGGGGGGGAATTCAAACCTGCCTAGAGCGGCATCAAACTTTACGCCAATACTGATAACAGTTCACAAAGTTCAAACCTATATAAATCTTTAAAAATAATAATAATAATAATAATATCACAAAGCTTTATTTCTTCTTAACTAAATGAAGCCAAAACTAACCACCACAAAATATTTTTTTTCAATGAATTTTATTTTAAAAATATGCAAGTTTTTTAAATCTTTTTCTTTAGAAACTATTAAAAGCATACGTAAATGACTGAATGAATATATTTATGAACCAATACTTGAATTAGAAGGGTTTCTTGTCAGTGTTTTAATAATATGGTACACAGAGGAAGTGCCGAAAAGAATAGATCAGTTGGTGGTCTCTGACCTGTTCTGTGATGATGTTGTATACTATACTTAACTTTTCGATTTCTTTCTTCTTTCCATTTTTTTCTCTAATTTTATGCTTCCTTTGAATATTTTTAACACGCATCAATAATAGCTGTATGTCCTCATGAAGCATGATCAATTATTAAAAATTTTGATAATTAGCTACACTTATTTTTACAAATTGATTATTTAGTAACAGATATAGTCATTGTGTATTGTAAGTTGTAACTAAGAAACTTGGAAATAATAAAATAAAATTATATTTTGATAAGTCTGAATTTTTTAAATAGCAATTGGTCAGTTCCGCAGTAGACCCGCTTAATATGGAGCGAATAATTATAATAAAATAATAATAATTAAATGTAATGTTCATTTTTAAGTTATTTGATATAGTGATTTTTATTCAAATATGTTTACTTCCTAATCGCATATCTTTGGAATAACAAAATCAGTCAAGTCAAGTAAGTACCCAGAAAAAACTTTATTCCCAATTATTTGAAATCTTTCATAAGAAGAAAATTAAATCTTTTCTTATAAGTACGATAATAATTTATTCATTGTGTATTTTTTTTTAATATTCTAACAATTATCCGTCAAACAATCGCGTTGATAAATTTGGCGTTCAAAAAAATAAAATGTTATCGTTAAAGACGGTTGTCTTTTGATGCATTAGACCTGCATAAGAAAATCAATCAAAAATTAATTTTCAAAGAAGAAACCAACAACAAAATAAAAACATATAAAAACAAATTTAAAATCTATTATATAAGTATATACGAATCTCAAATAGTTTCAAATTCTTCTTTTACTTTTATCGAATGTCTCATTTTTTTTTTGTGGTTACCTTCAGACACAAGCCCTTGCATTGATTATCCTTTTTGTTAATTCCCGTTAGTTTCTTTTTAACATAGTTGAAAGTCCAACGACTTTTCGGAATTACTGATTCATCTTTAGTTGTGGAATTTTCAGTTTTTTTTTTTTAAATTTTGTTTCACCATTTACAATATTGGTAGACACTGTATTGTTGTTGGTGGATGTCTGTCGTTGATCTAATTCATTGAAATCGCATGCTTGCAATAATATTTCTATTTGACCTTTAGGGTCTTTATTTACCTGTTCAAAGTATAATTTTTTTTTTGTTTGAGTATCAACATATATTTTGCAGAAATGTATAATGAATAATGTGATATTTTCTGAACTATTTCGTAACATGTCGTTTAAAATTTCATCATTTAGCAAGCAATCAATTAAAAAAAAAACAGAAAAAAAAGAAAAAGAAAAGATATAGTAAAAAAAAATATACATACTTTGTAAAAAGCAAACTTAACTGTACCACTTATGTTCTTAATCTTCATGAAAGAATCGAAGTGAATTGTCTTTACGTGTTATAAAATATGAATTATAGCTTATCTGCAATTTGTGTAAAGGGTTACGTTTACACTAATAAAGAGTGTAAATAAAAATAAATCAAATAGAAATTAAACCACATGTTAATTAAATAATATTGAATGGTAAACCAGATTATTAGTTAGCAGTTTGATGATTTATGTAAAAAGTGGTTTTTTGTGTTAAATTTAGATTTAATTTAATGTGAAAATATCTATAAGCTTTTGGTAAAAATGATTAAACGCTTACATTTGGATTATTTTTTTTAAGTATTTTACAAAACAGAAATATCGAATAAAATAATTCATAGCAAATATTATTTCTTAAACAGACGTGTTACACTTAGATAAATATATACAACCAGTGGCAGACTGTAAATATACCAGCCTCATCAAAAATTTTATCTCAAATTTCGATTTCAAACAGCAGCAAAATAAAATAAAACGTCTCTTTACATCGAAAAGCAAGAAACAGATATTATTTGCTCAAGTGAAAAATAAAAAAAATGTCGATACCAACCAGCCCCACCACGAATCTCATATTTTATTATATATGGCCAGTTCGTACCTGCATACAACGAATTTAAATAACTAAAAAGATGAATTGCCTGCGCCTGAATTTCAAAGTAATATTTTGTATATATACTCTAGACACACTGCGATGATACATTAAGAAATATATTAATTAAAATGTAAATACGATGTTGATTTTTATGTTTCATGAAAAATATTTTTCTAGGAAATAATATGATATATATGAAAGTTATCTGCTCCAATTTCCCGAATGAATCACTACTGGTGCGTTCTTCATTAAATCGGGGATTTAAAATTTAATTTTTTTTGCATATTTTTTTTTTTAAAGGCTTAATAATTTCATCATTATTTAGAAAACTGTAAGCCATACGCATTAAATTTTCGACTGTTCCGCATATTTAGGTCAATTTGTCTAAAATAAATTTTTGATTTAATTATTTTGTTTCTATACGAACTATTTTTACAATACAAACTTCTTTTTTTCTTGCATTGGTGAAATTTCTTATCAACTTTTATGAACTTTTTACAGGAGAATTTCTTTTCTCATATTTGCTTTATTTTAATTGTTTCTATATTTAATGAGTTATAATAATTTTACGTGAAATGTTAAAGGTTAGAAAGGTGATAAATACTTATGTAGTGTTCATTTTCACTTTTGATAATTGTATTACAAGAAATAAAAACATTTAATTTCCGTTAAATAATTAATTATAGAATCCCAGAAATTAAAATTATATAAATAAATATTATTATTGCAGTAGGTATGCAAAATTGTCAGATGCGGTTTTATGAACGAGTTATTTTGTCGCCTTTACCCTTATGTATAAATACTTAATTAATTAAACAGTAATTTATTTGCTTTTTGCTTGAAGCAAAATGAAACCACAAATCATGTCTTATATATGCATAATGTTTATATTATATAAGAAAATAAAAAAATATGTTGTAATATTTTCAAATATTTGTATGGAGATAGAAATGGGAAAATTTAAAGAATCTGTTCCAATCCAAAACTCTAAATATTAAATTTACCTAGAATTGAAATTGTTCAGAATCAAAGATACTAAGTCTGTATATACATTACACTCACCAGTCTCAATTTCTTAATTATTAACAACTTCCGTACCTGTGCATTTTACACTCGAAAAAATAAAATTACAAAATTAAAAGTATATAATTTATGGTCATGTTTTCGTTTGCACACATTAGTTAAATTCTGCCAGGTTTTTATGCCTACGGTTAGTTAAGCAATGTAATGTAATGTAATGTAATGTAATGTATATTTTATTCTCTTTAATTCGTTTTGAATATTAATTAGCACAATGTAAAAATAAATACAATTGTTTGCTACTTATTATTTTAATAATTTCAAATAATTTATTTAATTTTTGTTCGTTTCTCTGGTAGAAAATGATTTGGTCTTTTTATGCACCACGAACATATTTGCAACAAAAAAAAAACCTGTTGCTGATCTTTTTAGAACCTAAAGCAACTAAGCTTTTTTGTTTTCTAGCCAATTATTCATTGTTTTGTGTTTTTTTTTTCGATTTTATATTCTTTATTGTGTATATATACACTGTTATGTAACTTGACATTAAATTTTGATAAAAAAAAAATTATTTTTCAATTAAATTCCGGAATTCCGTTTAATTAATAGGTTGATTTATTTTCTGATTCAGCGGCATTTAAAATAAATATCTTCTTAACTAAGTATTTCATCATATATTCTTTATATCAATATTAATCGAACGTTTCGCCATATATAATTGGCTGCATCAGGGGATCTTAGCAATTGTATATACATACAAAGTTAGAACAATGTTCAACATAAATGTAAGAGTATATATAAATATATACCTACTCACATATTACCAATGAATATATACAATGTATATCTTATCTATATATCAAATTATGTTTTTATAATAAAAAAAAATCTTATAAACAACAAAGATGTACCAACTTATTCGTAACTAGCTGAAAGCTCACTTTCGCTAGGATTCCCGCTACGCTCGCGCATCCAACAACACCAGCAGGCTTCACCTGCTGATATTTAGATAATACGAAGTTATTGGATTGATATGAAAATAATAAAGAATACGATGGAATCGGTAAAAAGTATATATAATTTAAATGCTGCTAAACCAGAAAATAAAACAACCCATTATTATATTTCCTATTTACCATTTTATGTTATTTAATATTCCATAAGAATAATCTTAAATGAAACGTATACGACAAAGTCAATATGTTATTTATATGACATAAACATAATATTTCTCCTAATTTATTTTTAATTTGAATTACTGATATCATTTTTTGATCAGAATAAATTGAATTTTTTCATAGTATTTTTTCTAATTCTAGTGGTTACTTCTAATAGGCGTGTTCGATTAATAATCCAAGATTATTTTGTATAAGTTTTGACGATCATATAGTTGATCAAAGTCATTGATTTTGTGTCGATTTTGGATTGAATTTAGATTACTTAAACGCAATGACGTTCAATTCATTGAAAGCGATAACTTAATTTAGTTATGCCCATGTATTTCTGCAGAAAGATAACTTTTAACTAGACGAAAGTTATCCAAATTAATATTGGATTATATTAATCGAACATTATTATTACTATTATTATTTATCAGTTAATATTTTTTTTTTTATCATTAATTTGAATGAAAATACATTATTTTTTTTTTCCATACTTTAATACGATTTCAATTATGATAATTACTTCATTTTTGGAAAAAAAAAGAAGAATTTTTTGAAAGAAAAGTATTGATTTTGTAAATTTTGGTTTTGTATTTTTACCATCAGCTATTCTCAGGATTCAGTTAAACTATACATGTTTACGAAAAATGAAGCTTTGTACCAATCCATTGTTAGCTTGTTTTTTATTTCAATCAAATAATTCTTGATTAAAATCAATTTTAACAAATGTCATATCATTTTTAATAAAAGACATGATGCTTTCTTCCATCTCTGATAATTGGGTAGCAAAACAATAACTAATAGATTTATAGATTTATTTTATTGGTTTTATTACAAATGGTTTTAGTGTGTCATTAATACCACGATAAAGGATATAAATTGATTATCGATCTTGGAAATTAACTTTTAATTTATATTTCATAAATTATCAATTTGTTTTTAAATGCAATCGCAATAATTTAAAAAATTGTATTGTTAAAGAGTAACCTCGTTTATCATTTGCACAATTAAATAATAATATTCATACATTCAAACAGCGCGAATATAGAGATAGTAATAGTTTATGTAATTATATAATACCATTTCGGTCACTAAACAAAATGAGTGGATAAGTTATATTTAAATAAAAATTAGAATCCACTTCAAACTCGCGAGTAAATTATTTAATATTTATTGTTTCGAATCCATATTTAGCATTAGAATCGTGACAACAGTATCATACCTTTTATATGAAAAAATAAATTAAATAAAAATGGAATATTTTAATAACACATAATAGTTTTAAATTATTTTAAAGATATGCTTCATTGAACCAGTAAATAAAAACAAAAACCAAGAAAAAAAAATATATGTTTTAAAATATATTAAGCCGCTTTAAAATAATCATTCTGCAATTATTGCAATGAATTTAAATGAATATATTTTTGATTTTACCAGTTCATATATTTATTGACAGTCAGTCAGTATAATTATACATTATTTTAAACCATTACTTTGTTGTGTCATGTCTCACATATCGACTATTAAATTGTTTGGTTGCTAATTCATAAACAGATAATTTAATTTTTGTGTATTATGACTAAGAGAAATGAAATAAACATATTACTTTGGTAGCAGCAATAATACCATAAGACATAATGAGTCTATATATGATGATGCAATTTCATCATGTTAGTGCATAACCAAAGAATATGTACTATAGAAAGGAAAAATAATTTATTTTCATACAAAAAAATTCGGCCAAAAGTTTAAGTGTTTTTCACTTAAAGTGCTGTCATTTCTATATATTTTTATCATTTCTCTCACTCGCTCTCATCATCATGCGTTAGTAAAACTTATATATATTTTTATCATTTCTCTCAATCGCTCTCATCATCATGCGTTAGTAAAACTTGCAGACATATTTTTGACATATTTCTGTTCTATAGTACATATTCTTTGGCATAACCGTTGTTGTTATTTATGATATTATGATACACACATCTTGTAAAATGATAATTACATGATAACTACAAACTATTTATTAATATTTATATTAAAAAATTGATGAGAATACAATACACCATCTTTTTATTTTATTTGTTATTTTATTATTATTTATAATATGATGTGTTCAGCGTACATCTCACCCACCTACTGAATGGGTGACACGACGGCGCAATACATTAATGCTTGCCTTTGTGGTAGGACTTAAAGATATTTTTTCTGGGAACCAGTTTGTCTCTAGAAGAGAAACAGAATAAAACTTAAAACTAACTTATTATTTTTATTTTTGAAGTACTGAAGTACTGAAGTACTCATACAGAAATCTCTCGGTAATGGTTAATTTCCGGCGCCCTTCCCTAGACTGTTTTGTTATAAATTATCCCAGGAACAAACCCCTGAATATTGGTACTACATACAGGTTCTGGGACACCCTGTATAAAGGATCGCAATACTCATCATCATCAATTAGCAGGCGTTTAAAAATATTTAATCATCATTTTTGGTTTTTTTTTTTTTTTTTTGATACATTTTTCAATGAAATTTGTTCATTAAATAGACAAATTTCAAGGACAAATGAATTTTAGCAATACAAAAAACCAAATCAAAGATTACTTCCTTTTTAGCAATACAAAGATTAGTATGTATTATTTAATAATAATGTTACATAGAATTAGCTAATGTAGGGGAACCGGAACGAATCGACGCATGTGGCGATTAGACGAATTTTAAAAATCTTCCGATCGGTGTATTGCAATCTCTTGAAAAAAATATATTAGATTAGATTCACAGTGAAATCACTCATCTAGAAATTACAGTAACCGTCTTCATTCGAGAGGAAGTGCTATAGATTATATCAATTCAATGGTTTTTCAGTTTTTTCACATTTTATATGAAAATGTGGAATTTTATGCGGGGCAAAAAGACGAATTTATTTTGAGTTATTTTTTTGTTTATTATTTCTATTCAACTAGTAAATTAAATAAATTATGGTAAAATGAAGGAAATTAATTTTAATAAATTTATTAATATGGGCAATTCCACCGTTAAGCACGTTATATGTTCCAACGCTTTGGATTAAATTGCGTAAATTCACTTTAAATTTTTAAAAAATTTCAGGCAATAATAAGCATTTACTGCATAAAATATAATACTGAAAAAAAAAAAATTAAGTGATGTCTTCTCATAAAAATATGCATTTAAACGGCCATTAGGCAATAATCCGAAAGACTTTTTGCACACCTACGAGCACGTTAAAAAATCTCCTCGGTCTGTAAATTAATGGGTTATCTTTTTTATCTTAGTTAGATGAAAGTTCAAAGATAAAACATTCATTTTAGTCACACAAGAAATGCTTGCAATATTGTTTAAAAAATAATCACTTTTTAGCGAGATGTAACGTGCCTAACGTAAGGCACATTACAAAAGTGCTAAAACTATTAGAAATACAAATCTAACAAAAATCTTGTATATTACGACCTCTTCTGCTTTTTAAATTCCAGTATTTGTTCTATAATCTATAAATAACATCCCTCAAACTTCTCCTTAAGAAGCTATTGATCATTATATTTTGAGAAGAATCTTATAGGAAAAACTGTTTTCAGAAAATAAAAAAGTAGTATTGCTTTTGATAATATAATTTTCTTTACAATATACGATATTAATATATTTCATTGCCTTATTTGTATCTTCATTAAATTGATATTGCTGCTTCGTCAGAAACAGCCGTCTGAAGCTTCGTTATGATGATTTTTTAAAAATTCTTAGATCAATTTACTCCTAGACTTTCATTGATATTTGGAAATTATTTTGAAAATTAAAGAATTACAGGCCGTTTCGGTCAGATAAAATGATCCGTTTCGCGGAAACACTAGTTTTGGTAACGATTTGTCTACTCAGTCCTGAGAAAAATAAAAAAATAATAATTTTTTTAATTGCTTTCACTAAATTGGGTCTCATGCCCGAATAACAAAATAATTCAAAACTAAAATATATTTATTTGAAGAAAAAAATATTCTGCATCTTTTATAGTCTGTTTTATATAAATTGGCAAACTGTAATTAGTGTCAAAAATGCTGGGTTCACAATAAAAAATAGTCATTTTATTCCAACCTAAAATGACAAAATCAAAATAGTTTACCAATTTTTTTATTTATTTACTTTTTTCTTATCTGATTAAGTTAAAGAATATATTCTTTATGTCGTGACAATTTTAATGTTTAAATGATTTCTTATTTTACATAAATCTTGGCAGCTTTCTATACATTTCGATGATTTTCCATTACAAATAATCTGAAGTAGGTTCTTTCATTTTTTAATATTATGTCCATAATTCCACGATTGCTTATCATTTTAATTTATAATGGCTGTATTAGCTTTAAGACATCAAAAAATTAATCTTGAAATAAAGCCAAATCTAATTTTTCGAAAAACAATTATTGAAAAATAAATAATATTTGTAAATGTCATTTACTGGGTTTACAATAAAATTTAATTTTCTATAGAAATAATTTTTGACATTTTTCAATTTTCATAGAAGAAATACTTAGCATTGTAAATCTGAAATATTCAAATTCAAAATGGAAAATACAGTTTGCCAATTTATATAAAACAGTAGTATATTGACCTTCAAAATCCTCCCACTGGATCAATTTTTGTATTTCAGGCGGTATTTTCATTTTATAGGCAATCATCTTTAAGTATATTTAAATGAGCCCCAATATTATACAATATTGAAATATTTATATAAAATTTAAATCAATTAAATCTTAAATTTTAATATAAAATAACTTCCCGATCAAGCAACACTTAAAGCTAGAGATGCACGTGCTCCGAACTAATCTGCAGAACAGTTATAGATTAAGAGCTCATAACATAACAGCTCAAAAAACCTGTTGAAAAACGTTCTTTTGCGATATTGTTATTATTTCGTGATAAAATTAAAATCCAAGACCTGCTTTGAAAAACTGTAATATTTGCAAAACTATAAAAGCTTTCTGATTTGAAATAAATGTGCGTCAGCAAAATGAGAAATCTATCTCGTACTGAGCTTTAACGGTCTTTTATATGATATTAATAATGAAATCTAGTATCTCTAATGATTTTCTGCAATTTATTTAATATTACGAAGTTTTTTATAAAATATAACTTCGATTAAAGCTATTTGGTTCGATTCATTTCGATTAACAATATCTGAATTAATAACCACGTTGCAATACATTTTCTGTATGCCACCAATTTGTATCTTCATCTAATCGATTTAAGTGTGATTTTATAAAAAAAAATATTTACAACTTGAATATCTTGCAAATAACAAAGAAAACAGAAAATTGATGGCATAACGTTCATCATTTAATCAAGAAAATATTGTGGCTCGGGATAACAAAACTAACTAATAGTAGGAAAAACATAAATAGATTTTTTTTTTAATTTGAAATATTTTAATTTATTCAAATTTTAAAGAAATAGTGCAACAATGAAGTACATGAAATTATAAACATTGTACTCGAGTAAAGTAAAACTATAAAATGTTACTATTTTCACAATTTGCATTTAAAATATTTTTTATTCACTTATTTTTTTATCTTAGTCTTGTAATCTTTTTATACTTAAAATTTTTATTTTTATTTTTTTCTAAAGTAGCGAATCGGTACAGTTCGATAATATTTAATTTTAATTTAATTTTAATTATTTTTTTATTTATGTAATTTGAAAAGAGATGGCAGTTAAAGATTGAATATTAGCTTTTTTAAAAATAAAAAAAAAATCTCAACTAATTGAACATTTTTTTTTTTTTTTTGGTGTCGGCAATTAGTCAGTGTGTATTGGATTTCATTCATTCTCCATAGAAAAAAAAAGAGATTTTTTTTTTTACTTTGATCGGTTTTAAATATATAGAAAAAAAAATAAAATAGTCGAGCAGACCAACAAAAAATGTGTTAATTTTAACTTTTTCTTTTAATTTTAAATAATTTATAATACCTTAACTATAGAAATAATATTATTACAAATATTTTGTATTTCTTTTTTATTAATTTGTTGTGGTTTTTGTTTCTATAAATTATTAAAAATTTAGAATTTTTTCTTATTTGAATAAAAAAATATTAAACAATGGATTTCATTGAACAGCAGTTTTTTTTTCTTCTTCTTTTCTTTATTAAAATGGACAGTTCGATCATTTTCAAATGTCACTAACAATGAGGATTGTTTTCTGAGACCGCGGTATCCACGCAAACATGTTATGCAAAATGCCAGTTAAACCTCGCCTTTTCTGTGAACGAATATTTTTTTTTGTTTGAAAATAGATCGCAAGCCTTTAACTTAATCGTGGCTTCCATTAAATCATTAAATTGACACTAGATCAACTAATTTAATGAGTTGCTTGTTATTATCGTGAAAAAAAAATACGCGCTATTAATATGAATAGAGATGTCTCAAAAATTCAAGAGAATGATAAGCTCTTCACACATTATGTCTTTATATGTTTTATTTTGCTCACACTCATGTATTTCATTCTCTTGAATTTTTGAGACATCTCTATAGTTATATATAGCTGTGTTAAATTATAAACATCAGATGTCTGTCTGTCCATTTGTTAATTTAATCATTTTTCATAAATTTTTTATTTTCTTTAATTAATTGCAATAAAAATAAAATAATATTATTATAAAATAACGAAAAAACATAAAATATTTTGTTTTCTTAAATTTTTAATTTATAATTTTTTAAAATAAAGTAATTTTTTTTGTTTGTTTTTTTTTTTTTATTTTTTTTTTGTACGTGACGAGTAAAGCGATTTTAAAGCAAACATTTATTTATATATAGTTCTGGTTTATCTTTTTTTGTAGTTTAAGATGCAAGGAAAGTTTAAAATTGTCGTAATAACAAGACAAAATGTTCCAAATTTGAAAGAGTTTCAGGAGCAAACGATTTTCAATTGAGAAATTGAAAATGGAATGGAGGGGAACGATTGAATTGTGTGGTCTGAAGTATTTCATAATTAAAATTTGTTAATTTAAATAAATATATGTGTTAACACTTCTACTTACTACTAGAAAGATAATCCGTTTTTTTTTTTTTTAATTATTATTTATAAGCTTTGCGTATATTTATTTATTAATTACTTAAAAATTGTGTGTGTGTATTGGATTTGATTATACAAAAATTAATATTCTTTATTATTATTTTTTTTATCGCGTTTTTATTTTTTTAAACTGCACGCTCTCATTTTATAATAATAATTTTTATTTTTTGTAGATATCTGCTTTTTCTTGTGGATGTTTGGGTTTTTTGTGTGGCAGTTTTATTTAATCATCATTTTTTTTCCTCCGTTGTTTCATTGCGAATTCACAAGCTCTCTAAATTTATAAATTGAATTTGGAATTTTTTTTCTATAATTTATCATTTTTAATTAAATATTCTTGTTTTATTTTTCCATTTTTTTTTTCTCTTTTTATATATATATATATTTTTAATATTTAATATATTATTATTATTATTTTTAATTTTTTTTTTTTTTATATTTAATTATCTAAATCTAAGCAATAATATAATAGAATAAAAAATACACTAATTAATATTTTATTTTTTTTATTAAATGTAAAGTTGTTGTAATTTAAATTGATAATAAGTTTTATAGTTGCTGTTATCTGTGGAAAGAAGAGCTGCCACTTTTTTATATGGTTTAATTGTGTATTATAGAAATGCACTTTAATCAAAAGGATTTAAAAAAAAAAATGTTTTCATTATTATCAAAATTTTAAATGATTTTTTGTTTTATTTTATAATTTTTTTTTTTAAATAAAAATGTTGACATAAACATGGCAGTATTAAAACTGATGGAATTATATTCGCATTAATGATTTTTAATAATTTTTTTTTTTTTTTTAAATATGTGATCGTATTGAAAAATGGAAGAGAATATTTTTTTTTTATAGCTTCTGATAAACGCATGCAACATTTTAATGAATTTGCGGAACAATTGTGATGTGGTTGTAAGTTAAACAAAAAATTCAATGTAATGGCTCTTTATTTATATATGTACATAAAATATTTCACTGGTGTGCATCGAATTGGTTTTGTATTTTTTTTTTTTTTATACTTTAAGCTCTACCTGAATTTCAGAATTCAATTGAAGGGTACATTTGCTTGATGTACTTTCGAGCTTCGACAAAAAAAAATAATTATTTACTTTTTCTTTGGAGTTACTCTTCTTATTGTCAAATAATCAAATATGTCGTTCAAATGAAATGAGGCTATAAAATCTTAACCCTGTTAATTTTGGAGTTTTCTTAATTTCTTTATTTATTTTTAATGTGTATAAGAATTAATAGCTCATTTATAAAAAAAAAAAAAACCACTAGAAATGAGTATTTTTCTATAAATGAAAATGATACAACATGAAACCAAATTGATTGCTATGACATTTCTTAATAATGCTAGAAATCAATGTCAAATCAATAAGAGACATAGCATATTCAATATGCCTTAACGTAAATCTGATTTATTGTCCAAGTAAAAATCTATATGCCAAAGAATTTACCGTCAATCAATGTTTAATTTCTTTTTAAACACAATTGAATAGTGAAAAAAATAAATAAATATTAAGAGCTTTGAATATTGTGATGTTTTGACCAGTTTTCTCGGCTGGTTTACTATTATTAGTGTCGTGTATTAGTGTTGTTGGTTTGTATATTTAGTTTACTATTTAAACAATAACATATAGAGCTCAACTAAATATAAACATGATATAATACTTCAATGTTTTTTTTTTTTTTATTATATATATAGTTTTAATTGTGATAAATGATCTCTCGATTGTATCGCATTTTATAAAGTTTTCATTTCAATTTAATTGATGGTTTAGTAACTACATGGTGCAGGTGATGAACGCGGTGTGCATATTTTACGAGGTAATGATTTTTGTAATAAACATAAAATTTTCTGATATTTTAATATGTTTCTAATTTAATGTTTATATCACTTTAATGAAAGTTAGCTAAAATAAAACCACAAGTATTTGATTTTTTTATTTTTTCAATTCTACGAGTTGAAGATCCATCCATTTATCGAAAATTCCTGCCATTCAATATTCTATTTATATTTTAGCTAAATTCTTTCAAATTGTGTATGGACGAAATATGAATAAACTCGAGTATTATTAATTAAATTTTAATATTTCTTTTTTTTTAATTTTTTATACAAAATATCTTTAAATGGATTTTTATAATTTATAAAATTTTGCAACTGGATTTTTCTATTTTCATTTTTTTTTTTTAAACATTCTTAATAAAAATTTGAACGATTTTATATCTATTTAAATATTTTCATTTTTTCTGCCTCTTTTATTATTTTGCGAGTGTATATTTTTCAAAGATGGATCCGCCCTACTTTTAGCGAATTCGATATCACGCACACACACCTCATATATTTACGTTTTAATGGGTATTTTATTTTATTTATTTATTTTTTAAATGAATTTGCCTTATATTCTTAAATAATTTATGCTGTGTGTAGTAGATTTCGTCTTAAATAAATAAATGCAAAAAAACCAATGTTCGTTTTGTGTCTATTTTTCTTTTTTATTTCAATGTTTAATTAATAATTTGCTATGCAATATCCAATATTATTATTTTTAATATTTTTTGTTTGTTTGTGTTTGTTGTCATTAATTTTTCAATACATATTATTTTGCTTGTATGTATGTCGGCGTTGTTGTTTTTTTTTTTTTTAACAATTAAATAGTATTTTCTTTGTTTTATTTTTCATGTTTTAAATTTAAAATAAATTTTTATTCTTTTTAATTAATTATTTTTTCTGAAACAATGCACCACTTTTAATCATATCTTTACAATTTTTCCGTTACTTTACTTTATATTTAATTTACAAATTTATAAATTTAAATCTCTTTAATTATTAAAATATAAATTCTTCTGTACGTTTTGATTAATAAGATGAACATTTCTGTTAAAATTATACAAATTTATCAAAAAAAAAAAAAAAAAAGAAAAGAAAAAAATTACAAATATCCAATAAATGTTTTAATTAATATTATTTTTTTCTTTATCATCGATGTTTTTGCCGATTGTAATTTTTTTTTATTTACTTCTTTTACTGCTTATTTTTAATCATTTTTTTTTTTATAAATATAAATTTATAGTAAAAATACTAAAATGAAATAAAACGCGTCTGTTTGTGTTTTTACTTTTTTCCTCTCATTTTAAAAAGATAAAAAATATAATTTTTTTTCTGTTCTTATTTTTGAATTTTTTAAAATTGAAAAATAAAAAAAAAAATTTAAAAAAAGCATATTATAAGCGAAATTGTTTAGTTTATGCTTCGACCTTCTTCTTTTCTTTCTTCTTTTTTAGGAAAGATGGTGTCCGCAGACCCTTCTTCTTTTTCTTGTCTTTTTTCGGAGATCCTTCTGTCGAAACATCCTAAAAATATATTGAATGAAAACAATTATTATTATTTGTATTATTCGAAAATTGGATGGCTTTATGGTTTTTATGAAGTGAATCATGCAAAAGACAAATGACCTCCAGAAAGTTATTTCATAATTTTAGTTTTGATTTTGAGCGCAATACTGGAATATTAAGTTTCTATTGCTGTGAGATCACAAATACTATTTGACTGACATCAGCATATTAAGAATCTTTAAAAAAAAAAACATACACGGCGACGACAGTTTTTAATACCACCTTTTAAAAAGCCCAGTCTATTGTTCACTTTCTGATATATGAAGATTGTTTCGATACAGTCGATACTGATATATATCATAGTTTGACAACTTTTTAGGATTCCTATCCGTGATTTCCATTAATAAGCTTTGATACATTTCCAGTACCATTCTCAAATATTCTAATTGTGATCTTAAATAAATACAGTTTGCATAGGTCAAAACACTCTTATATTTGGATGATTCAAATAAACTAAGCCATTCATTAATATACAATAAAGAAAAATTGATGTTGTGCGATTACTTACATTTACACTTACCTCTTTACTGCTATGAGAAAATGTGCTGATGTGCGCATCTGAATGGTCCCCATTTTGTACATGTTCACCTGAAATAGAAAATTGTAAAAAAAATTAAGTTAATTGCATTTGAAAAAAATTGTAAGAAGGTAGTTGTGAATAATTTTCTTTTTTTTTATGAAACCATTCTCCCAACGAATGAACGGGAATGAAACTAAAAAAAAAATCAGTCAAATTTTAAATTCTAAAATTATGAGATGAGTAATTGAAATATGAAAAAAATAAAGTAAATAAACCAAATTTTAATTCAGCATCGTGCAAAAAAAAATAAATAAAAGAAATTTAAAACACATAACGTTACCTTGCCTTGTATATTGTGATAAAGAAATTGACTTTTTTGCAACATTTTAAATTCCATATTTACGTCATTCATCGTATAGAATGAAATTCAGATTGCAAGGAGCCCTAAATTGCATTAGCTCATGACGGGGATTCGAATCAAACCAAACCCCCAGACACACCAATTCTTTTTGGTTTTCCGTTGATTCGGTCAGATTTTCATTTATATTATTAAAAAAAATATTTCATATGAGAGTTAATATTTTGATTTAGTTAATAATCAGGAACAGTAAAGCAAATTGTTACATTTTCGGCAAAAAAAATTTCAAAAAGATGCAAAAAATAAAAAAAAGTAAATAAAAGCATTTGATACACGATTTGATAAGCGGGTTAAGGTTGATTTAGCAATGAAAATTTTAATTAGTAAAATTGGTGCGTTGAAAAAAAAAATTCTTATTATATGTAATTTTTTAATCTGTTTTTTATTTATAAAAATAAAAAGAAAAATGTGCAGTGATTTATAGTCTATTCAAAATGTTAAAATATATATGTATTTTTTTTTATTGATTAACAATAACAGCTATTTAAAGTTACATGAAAAGTTTACTATTAATAAGAGTTTGTTAATACAAAGAATTTTATGTAACAAATACAAAATTATACAGATAGTAAAATGTAACAAACTACACATAAGCATATTTTTGTAAATTATAGAAAATAAAATAGCAATAAGTAAATCAATGAAATGAAAATCAAAATATGAATATAATATTTTTGAAAATATTTGATGGTTAATTAAAGTTACCAGTCTGTTTAGGAAACTTAAATCTAGGTGTTAAAAAAAAAAAAACAAATGTGAGAAGAGTGCTCTTAAATTTCTCTTATCGATCATAACACGCAGGAACAAAAAAAAAAAAAATAAAACAAAAGTAAGAAATGAAAAAAAAAAAAAATGATAATTAAAAGTTGTATGATTAATATTAAATTCTTGATATGTTCTGATAAATACCAATCAAAATAAAACATTAGGCTATTTTAAGGATTAATAATTACTCATGCAGTAATTTCTTAAAATGTACTATCGTAACGCTTAAATTGATTTTAACTTTTTTCTATAAAAGTTATTAAATTTAAACCATAAAAATTCAATGTCAAATTAATCATTGTAAATACTATATAAGGAAAAGTGAATAAAATCAATGTGAATTAAAAACTCCTTTGAAATTAAAAATGTGGATTTTTATAAATGAATTAAATCCAATGAAGCAATACACAAATCAGTAGAACAATTCTCATTGTTATTTAGAGGCTCTGCCTCCAAATTTTCATCAATATTTTTATCTTTTAAGTTGTCATCGTCTTGCCGCTCAAGAATTTCGGTACACATAGTCGTATTCTTTGGCTCATGACATATATCAGTGAAAATTTGAAAATGTTTATCAGTAAAACATTCAGATGATAGTATATCATATCTTAAATTTGATTGATAGTCAACGTGATCAGGTTCAGCATCATTATTATTTTTTAAATGATTACTTGTAAAGTATGAAGTAGTCTTTCCTGAAGAGTTTTTAACTTTATGTAACTTTGATGGGCAAGAACTCTGGTCAATTGTTGAAGACTTACGTTTTCGCTTGGGTGATAATGACAACCAGTAGCGTGATGAACCTTTTCCCGATTCGAATGCTTTAAAACTATTTAATCTTGGTACTGCTGTTGGTGTAAAAGGAGAATTTCCAAAAATGGCTTCTGGATATATGTTCCGGCTAAATTTGGCCTCAATATCATGTGCGTAGGGTGTATATCTTTTAGATTTGACATGTACTACTGGCTGACGTTTAGAATACGTAGCGGCTTTTAAAATATTTTCACGGATAAAATTGCGTTTCTTATTTTCAGTTTTGACAGATCTATCATTCTCAGATAATATTTGTGATGGAATTAGAGCGCGAGAGTTTTTTCTTTTAAAAATGTTAACTTTAACTCTCAGATTTGATACATATGTTTCATTTTTATCGCTAGATGTAGAAAGTTTGTTATTCATAGAATAATTATTGTCTTTTGTAACATGTTCGCTAGATTTATTAGATTTATTTAAATCCATATCAGTTGTTAAATGGTCCACTGACGTTGGTGTTGCCTCTGTCTCTAGTGCAGATTTTCCAAATGAAAAACTAATCGAATGTCGATTGTTTATAATGGAGTGATCAATTCTTTCTAAATTGTTTTGTTTTGCTGTTGAAACGTTTATTGATGTTAATCTCGATGGCGTTTTTTTTGATTTATACGATTCAGATGCTGTTATATTTTTTACATTATTGACAGAATTAGAAACATCTGAAATGTTTAAATTAGCAAAATTTTGAAGTGGATCGTCATTCTCTTTAATACTCTCATGAGTAATCTTGGTAGGGGTTGACGACGGCACATTTTTAAAAGATGAATTGCAATCTTGTGGAAGTTGTAGTAAAGAAGGACTTAACTCCAAAAAAAGTCGCTTTGCTTTTTTACTATCTAAAATACTTGTTTTTATTTTTGAGAAAATCTCTTCTTCAAGATCCAGATGAGACTCATCAATTTTCGTTATAATTTTTTCCTCAATTGAATCCAAACTACTGGAACCTTGAGTAAAATCTTTATTTTCCGCAGATTTATATTTATTTATTATATAAAAATTATTATTAATATTATGAATATACTCATTGTCATTGTCATTCTTTCTTAATGATTCATAATCTAAGTGATCCTGCCAAACATCTATAAATTCTGCTTTTCGCATTTGTCTCACATGTCGTGATAATATCTTATTTTTATACCGTTTAATCTTTGGCCATTTATCAACATAAGTGCTGTTTATGTTGTTAAAACTGGCAGATCGTTTATGAGCATCAATGGTTTTTTCGGTCAAATCAAAGTCAAAGCTCGTTTTTATTATGGGAACTGATTTCGAGAGAGATAAATTTGCATCACCGTTACTCAATTTTGGATTAAAATGTTCTATATTTGCTGAATCAGTACCATAAGAAAACTTTTGTATTTCATTATTGCACAAAAAAGACACTTGATCATTCTTAACGTTGGTCAATCTTTCATCGAATGATGATATATGTGTGCTCTGTTTCATTCGCACAATTGTGTTCTCCACTTTATTATTTATCGTCGATTTTATTATTAGCTTGTCAAATATAACATTCAAAATTTCACGTACTATTTTTGAATCATCAACGTTTGGCAAACAACCTATTTCAATATTTAATCCCAGTTCCTCGTCTTCTTCAGCTATTGAATTTAATGTTTGATATTGTCCAAAATCATTTGTTTTCGTAATAGGTGGTAATGAATCAGAATTATTCAACACTTTCTCTGTATTAAAACCATGAGATTGTTTATCTGAGTCTATATCGTCTATTGCATTTAAATAAACGTGACTTTTAAAACTAGATATTTCGCGATGATTTTCATATTGTGAATTATTATTGTTGATATTATTATCAAATAGTTCATAGGATTCATCATTATCAGAAAAATCGTTGCCAATATTATCTGCGTCGTATTCACTGAAATCACATCCAGTGCTATTTAACATTTCATCGCATTTCTTTGTCCGTAAATGATTAAAAAACTCTTTTTGGACTGGTGATGATAATTTCCGTCGCTTACCGTCACTATGAATAGACTGTGTCATAATATTGTAGTACCTACTGAAACGTAAACGTGATAATAGTTTTCGTTTTAATACATTTTGTACCGTTTGATCAGTGCAATTCATGTATCGTGGTGTTGAAAATAATTCCTCAGTAGACATGGAACACTTAATTGGAACATATTTTGTTGGACTCAATGGAATATGATAATGAGGATATGGTAAAATATGAAAAGTAGGACTTTGAAAGCCAAAATGGGAAACGGTACGATACGGTGACATTGTATAATTAGATGATACGTTTTCGGTTTTTAATGTTGTATTAAGTAATGTATCTGAATCCCATATATTTGACGTATCAATAAATTTAGCATGAGAATTAAAACGTTCTTGATCTGTGTGTTTGCTGCATTTAGAATTCTGAATATGATTATAGATATAATCAAAATAATCGAGTTCAATGTCACGTTCATTTATGTTTGAATTTAAAATTTTCGGAAGTGAAGCTATAGCGCCCGCGCATACATTAACATTTGAATCAATTTTAAGCTCTTCTAATGGTATAAAATCCATTAAATGATCAATGTTGGTTGAAGAAGAGCATAATTTTTTAAGAGCACTCTTTGAATTACTAAAGCTACTGTGTTCATTCTCTTGTCTTTTACTGTTATCACTTGAGTGACCCGAATTGAAATCGTCGACCGGAAATTTTCTTGAATCACAGTTTTGGCATTGGATAAAATCATCCGTAAATTTTTTATCCATTTCTTGCGCTGTAAATTTTCATTTAAAATATAAAATTATAATACAAGATTTTCGTTAATTTCTAAGAATAATTAATTAATAAAAAATAAAATACGTATAAATAAATTAAACAAAATACACAGAATATAGTAGCAAAAGAAAAACAGGCTTACCGAAACTTAAAATTATATAAGATCATTAAAATTTAAAGCAAAGCTTTCCCTATATTTAAATTAACCAAGCAATGCTGTGTATTTAGTGCAATTAGTGATACTTTTCTAAGCAGTAATAATAATTTAAAAAAAAAAAAAAACAAACAAAAAATTACCTTTGCCAGGTTTACCAGAATGCATTTTTTCGATGCTGATAAAATCAGATGTCGCTATAATTAAATTAAAAATAAAAATAAAACAAAACAAAAAAATAAACACAAATCAATTTAAAAGAAAGAAAGTAAAAATTAATAAGTATTTAAAGCAGAAAAAAAAAATGAACCATTAACTCGAAATAAAATACACATGATGAATAGTTTCTTATTTTTCTTATAGCAATATATTAAATTCACAGAGGTTCAGGTTCATTCATAATACAAAAAAAGCATTTGAATGGAATGTTTTTTCTATGTCGTAGTTGGCCGAACAAATTGTGTTTTTCGGATTTGTCTAAACAAATTTAATTCAATTCAAATAATAACCCTTTTACGATATTTCATTAGAAACGTATACATTTATGCATTTTATTTGATATGCACTAACTTTCTCGTATAACTGGAACCGACAAATTAAACGAATTCAAGATAACACGAAATTATACTTAACATCATAACATTAAAGCCTTCATAATATTTGAGAAGTAATCTACTTAATGTTAAATTGGAGTTGTTGGACAGACAAACATAATTAGAAAAAAAAAAAACATCACGTAAAATTGACCAAAAAAATATGTTTTAAAAAATAAATAAAAATCTTATATTTAAATATTAATCATGCATTTAAAGCAATACTTTCTCAGACAAAAACAAAGCTTAAAAATGTCAACAAAAAAAAATTATTATCTTAAAAAAAAGAAAATCTACTATCTTACAATCAATTACAGCTCTATAAATATACATATTCTAATATCTATAATTTAACGTTAACATTTATGTTCACAATATTATGCAGAAGTTTTCTTTTTCTTTCTGTCTTTTATACAAAGTGAAAATAAATGTTGTACGTGATTGGTTTGACAGCAGGATTGACTATTTTGAATATTCTATTACTCTATTGCTATCAATCTATTATTTGTAATTGGACAGCCAAGAAATAAAAATAAACGTAAAACGGAAATGAAATATTTTTATTGACATCACTAGTTGGTATTAGACTCAAAGTTATTAGAGCTTGGAACGCTAATAACTAAATTCCAATTCATAAAAATAAACAACGTTATTAGTCAAATTCCGAAAAAAAAAAGAAAAAAAAACCAATAATGTTGCAATAATTTTCAATCGGTGTTGAAATTAAATTAAAGAATCACTTAAGTGAAATGATAAATGATTTTTTTTTTGTATTTGACTCTTTGAAATTTTTCTATTCTATTTAAATCGAATGGTGATTCTCTAAAATGTAACGTAAGCGTAATTAGTCACACTCACCAAATTGATTAGAAAAATTTCACTTGCGTTTTGTTTTAGGCAACCCATCTAATTTTTTGTTCAGTTGAAAAATAGGTACATCAAAATTGGTAACAAACAAGTAAATAAAAAAACAAAAATGTTCTTAAATATTATACAAACAGATTGTTTTCTTTCTTTTTTTTTAAAAAAAATAAGTGAACACGCGTAATTTTAAAGTTTTCTCTTATTGTCTGCACAATCGTACATTCATTTCTTATGCATTATTTATTATTAGCCCCGAATATTAAAACAATCATAGTTCAAACAGTATAATAAATAAATAAAATATCTTAAAAGTTTTGAAAAGATTTTTGCTTTTGCCGAATTTGAAATTTATATTATTACAAATAATGTAAACTTACCATCACTAAGAACAACTTCTGGCTGGCTAGGTTTAGGCGCTTGCTTAGTTTCTATTCGATGAACTTGTGGTTCTGAAAATATTGAAATCATTAATTTTCACAAAATCTAAATTAATCATTATTGTATTAATTTGAAATTACCAGACTCATCTGCTGACTGACTAAATGCAGAGTTCTTCGGTTGTCCTGATATTTGCAGTGAACTTAATGCCTCCGATTCTGAATAATCAGTATCAGTATCTGTTTTTAAAATGTTTCAAGAACAAAATAGAAATGATAATTATCAATAGATATTAGATATTCATATAAAAAAAAATTGATTAATTTATGAATTGAACAAACTTACAGTCGCCATGTCTTTTTCGTTCAACCGTTTTTTTATAATCGTTTAATTCATCGTCCGTAACTGAATCGAATGGATTCTTTGCATATGGTGCTTTATAAACGGTTGCATTATGTTGATAACCCCGTTGAATTATACCCTTTGATGCGGCTCCCATTAATACAACATGATCATTAGCACCAGATGTTGTTGCATCTTTAAATCTATTTGCCTCGTCCCATGTTACACCTTCTAATATATGTGATTGTGGTCCAGCCGATATTTTATCAGCACGTCTATTATCCTTAATCTAGAGTAGGAAAGAAACATAATATTATTGGTTAAATATGTTTTTCAATTAAAATATGTATAAATATTTAAGCCATGATGGAATAAAGGTGACCATAAAACGTGAAATTACTTTGAAATTTAATTCATCATGTAGCACGAGGTTATTATGTAAACAATTTTTTTTTTTAGTTTTTTTTAACATGTCAGGATAGGACTGTCTATTTTTGTATAATGAGGTCAAAATTAAAACTATTAATTTAAATTTAGAACATCATGTGTTTTTTTTTTTAAACGAAGAAATGATAATTGGCTCTAATTATACGTACAAGTTAATTAATAATTATAATTGACACGCCATATGCCGCAATTTCAATAAATGACAAATAAAGATTTAACACGATATATACTCTCAATTATTTGCACTGTTGATGCTAAGGTATAGTACATAAAAATCAATTGTGACCTGACCACTTTCTAATCTAAGTCAAACTGATATAAAATAAAAATGAAAATTTCGCATTTAAAATTTTAACAATAATAACCAATCACCGGAATTATTTTATGAAATTTATAAATATTAATAATAAATATTAATAAAAAAAAAATCAAAAAAACAACCATATTAAATTTTTCAATTCAACCCCATCAACCCATAAAACACAATTGTGAATTCTATTCCGTAACCAACCAACCAAAAAAGAAAAAGAAAAGAGAAATCTTTAAAAAGTTATATTAAACACTCACCAATTGTTGTAATTTTTTAAATTCTTTTGGATTTGTTCCGGGCGGAACGAATTGTAATGGATGTTCGATTCGTACGGCTGTTGAATGTGTTGGTGAACCATCAGCAACCCACTATTTTATTTTTTTCATATATCCAACAATAAAAATAAGAGAAAAAAAAGAAAAAAAAAACCATACATTAGCGACAATCATAATCATATTTATCGATTAATAATTCTTTTTAATACTGAAAATGAAATAATTAGAATTTTTTTTTTTTTGGATTTCATTGATTCTTAAATAATGAATAAAAGTTAATTATTTACATTCTTTTAATCGGTTCATTATGCGTTTTTTTTTTGTTTAATAAAAAGCTGTGCCTAAGATAATTTATGCGCAAAATCATTAATTTTTTTTTCTTTTATTATATTTGAAATTATGTCGCTAATGATATTTTTCTTTTATTATTTATTATTGGAAATATTTTATTCTATCTTTTTAGTACGATTTGTAAAACGTGTTAAAAGAGAAAGAAAAATAGTCCATAAAGCTATAAAAAAAAACCTTTTTCTTCTTTTTTTTTTTAAAATGAAAGTAAATAATAATGAAAAAAAAGTCAACCAAAATTCCTAGGCACACACTTTATATTAAAATAAAAAAAAAAAAACCCTTTTTTTTTTTGATTTTCAAATTTATTTTTCAATTGCAAACAAGCATTAAATTTCTACAAAGAGCTACACGCTAATTAATCTGTGTTATTTTATTTTATATTAATTTATATATATATATATATTTTTGTTTTGCTTAAAAGTTAATAATGGCTGAATTAATATATTTATTTATTTTATTTTATTTTTGTTGATATTTGTAAATTTTTGATAGGCAATTTCCCGGCGAAAGTCACCACCACAAAAGTCTGCAGGACAACTTTATATAAAAAAAAAAAAAAAAATTTGGAAATGTGTTTTCCGCATTTTTTTTTTTTATATAAAGTTGTCCTACAGCACTTTTGTGACGACATTCGCCGGGTAATGGCCTATATTGAAGTTTTTGTGAAAAGCAATAAAGTAAAAGAAATATTTAATACCCAAAACTTTAAAAAAGCAGCAATTTTATTTTAAATTTTATAAATATTTAGTTATTTTGAAACCCAATTAAATAATTAAATATTGATTGTTAAATCACTGGACCCTGGGGGATTAATATTGTTTTGAATGTTGAATCCTCATATAAAATCATTCTATTTTTTAACGGATACATAGACTCACCACATTTTTTGCTTTACATTTCGCCTAGGTATGTTTTTAATTATTATGCGACACATTTTTGTTTTTTTCTAATGAGTTCTCCCTTGAGACAATTTTATTATTTTTTTTTTTTAAATTAGTCGTCTGGGAAAAAAGGTTTAACTAAAATGTGACACAAAAATGGAAATACACGCATAAGAAAAATGGTAAAAACAACGGAAATCGGTGAGATTAGACCAAAACGGAAATGACCTTCTTCAGTGATCCACCCAATTATTATTTAAAGTTTTTTTTTTGTTTGTTTTTAGTGGAAAGTATAGAGTAGAATTATTAATTATAAAAAATATATAACCATAATAAATAAAAACTTCAGCTTCAATATAATAATTGACAGTTATAAAATTATAATAACATTTTGCTTCTTTTCCTTTTTGTTATAATTCATATTAAATGTTTTTTTTTTGTTTTTTCAAATTCTAAAAATCAATGGCTGAAGAATTCAATTATCGCCTTTATAAGCCCATACCAAAATTACCTAGAATTCTAAAATAGGTAGAGTTCTCTTTAAAAATGTATTAAATTATTGTATAATTTTAATATTACGAACGACTAGAAAATAGTTGTGCTTTTTTTATTTGTAATTATTAAATTTAAAATCAAACGTGTAAAGTTAAAACTAATGGAATGTTAGGTAATAGATTTTTTTTGTTAATAATATTTTATAGTTTAATTTTATTCAATAATAACTATTTTTCAATGTTACGTGTTTATTTAATTATTTTAGATAGTTTTACCGCACCAAAATGGGAGCATTCCATTTTTTTTTTTTTTTATTTTTTTATTGATTCGAAACGAAAACATGAGAGTTTTTTTTTAGTTTGTATGACCATTTTATTCGTATTTCCCTCTAAATATTTTTTTTTTATTTGATTTGCAAGATAATAGGCTGGCTACATAAAATTAAATTTCTCAGAAACTTGCAAAGTAAAATGGAAATTGTGTTACATATTTCATAAGCACTTCCAAATTAGTGTCAAAATGTGCCAAAAGGTTAATTTTATCTTTTAAAATCAAAACTTTAACGTACGCGCCAGATGATTTGATTAATTGATTTATTTTATTTATTATGGGTATTCAGTTAAAGTTATGTAAGTTGCCAGTTGCGTAACTCCCGTAACTTGCGTAAGTTTTGACGTTTCACATGTCAAAAAAATAGACTTACGCAATTTACTAGCTATATACGCGTTTTAGTGAATACCCCTATTACTTTTTGCTAGATACCAAGAATTCATTGTTTCTTATTTGTTTCGGGTGAAAATTTTAATGAAATAAAATATATTTAGAGGAAGATTGATACGAACAAAAAAGTCTTCTAGAAGAAGGTCTTAAATTAATGTTTCGGATCAATTTTTTTTTTTTTTTTTTTTTTAAAATGGGATGTCCCTATTAATGAAAACTTACTTAATTTTTCTTATATAAACTTGCAAATCAAGAAATCATTTCGTTTATTGTTTTCTTTTTTTTTTAAATTATGAAACGAATTTTTTTTTACTCAATTTTGTAGGCATTGTTGGCATACGGTCAAAAGGAACAATTTTATAATGATTTCATTTTGCAGAATATATAAATTATTTTTTATTTATTTATTTAATTATTAGTATATGGTATTTGGGCAATTTCAGGTACACCTACTTCAATATCTTCTATTTTGAATTAAATTTTTCTCATAACTTGTTAATTAATAAAAGCTTCTAATTTATATTTGGTTAATATTAATAAATTATTTGTAAAATTTTAAATAGTACGATGATTACTAAAATCGTTTTCGTAATTAATTTTTCTTTTTCTTTTTTTTATCGTTAATTTAATTGACATTTTCAAATTTAATAATTTCTACCTTGGTTATTTTCTTGGGATCTGGTGTACCAGTTTCTAAGACTTCAACTTTTTGATAAACATTGGGTGAATTAAGCCATCTTGTTCGATCACCACCTTTACGCAAATCGGATTTTTTCCAAACTCTTTAAGGAAATAAAATGAAAAGTATGATAAATAATAATACAAACAATAAAATAATAATAATAAAAATAATTACCCTTGACGATAGAGTTCCTCTTCTTCAAGTAAATAACCAAGCGAAGATACGGCTGGTGGTACTTCGACATCATTCTTGGGTTTTGGCAACTCCGATTTTACCAATGGATTGCGATAAATGTAACCAGTACGGAAACCAGCATTATCTAACATACGCATTAATGCTTCAAATTCAGCGCCACCAACTCGCCATTTTGGAGACTGGAAAAGAGAAGTATTTCAATTATATCAATATATTTAAAAAAATATTAAGGATATTCAGTTAAATGTAAAACTCGTAATTAGCGTAAATGCATTTTACAAAAAAAAAAAAAAAAAAAATAGGAAAGCAAAAGTCTATTTACGAGGTTTAAGTAATAATTCTATTCTGAATAAAAAAAACTTATAAATTAAATGATTTATTTAAGTTGAGTTAAATACCTGTGATCGTATTCCTTCTTTATTATTATCATTAATTTGATGTACTTTCGTTTCGTAACCTTCTGGTGCCCGTCTTGAAGCATCATAAATAGCTTTACGCGCTTCTTCCGGAATTAAATTTAAATTTTCCAGACCCACTGGTAGCAATTTTAATTGAGTTTCACAGGCCTACAAAGTACAACGACACAAAAGAATTGTTTGAAAATGATTCGATTTTGTTTTAAAATAAAATACATAAATTATATAGAATTGAAACATACTTGAACAATGTGATAAGCTGCAAAGAATGCTTCTTCAATTGTTTCACCACAGCACAAAGCACCATGATTAGTTAATAGAAGAACTTTCGAAATTGGTCCCAAACTACGAATTAACTTTTCTTTTTCTTCTGGTTCATTTAAGGCTCCCGTGTATGTATGTAATGCAACCTCACCAAGAACAGCTGCATCATTGGTTAGTGACAGAAGACCTACTTTCAATGATGAAACTGCAACTACTGGATTACAACCAACATAAATTGCACAACGAATATCTGGTCGGGCTGCGTGTACAGCTGAGTGCAGAAAATAGTCTGAAAATAGTAAATATGACAACATTAAAAATGCATTATTTATATAATCAATAATTTATTTTGCTCAATTTGATATAAACTTACGTCGAGTATTTATTCCAAAATTAGTGGTACCATGCTCTACAACATTGCCCTGCATATCAGCTTTATTTAAAGATGATGCAGTCACTTCATGATACAATAAACCAAATGGATTTACCAAAAATAATTCTTGATCAGCATTTAAACGTGCCGTTATTTGTGCCCCTAAACCTTGTGTCCATCCATACAAATCCAACAATCGAAATGTAGCTGCCAACTTACAACGTAAAATTTTTTCACCTTTTGCATAACCCATCGATTCAACACCACGAATATCATTTATCGGTAATACACAATTTGAACTTTTGAATAAGCTGCCAACACGTGCGGCTGGCACACCAACCATATCCGATAATTGTTGTAAAATACCAGATGTACCTTCACGACCATGGCTATCAACAATACGCTCTAATTCTTCACGAAAGAGACGTGAACACATTATTGCTTCGACACGTTTACGCCGTTCCATTTCTCTCATATCCTGTACAAAACGAAAACGAAATTTATTTCATTATTATGTATTAAGTGATTAAAAGTCGAAACACAATTCGTGAGATTACATACTTCAAAAACATTAAATTCGATACTTGAATTGGAATAAAATACGGATCGAATTGACAAAGAATTAGTTAAAAGGATAATCAATAAATTGAATCTCATTGAATGTAAAACTAAAATTTTTGGGAAAATTAAAATAACAATAAAATGTTTGTAATTTAAAAGCGAGCTAACCAAACCTTTTGAATGTAATGATTTAACAATGGACAAAGGAAGCCACATAGACTTTACAAAAAAAAAAATTGCTACTCGAAATTGTAACTGTTATCCATTTACATTGTGTTCATAAAATGTTACAAGGCACAAATCATAACTTTAATAATAATGCATTTAAAAATTGAATTGAAACTAATAAGTTTCTGAATGTAAGTAAAATACTTAATATACAAATTTATTTAATATCGCAAGACCATATTCGTCATACATATAATATAATAATGAATAAATAAAACAATGCATTTTATGTATGTTCATAAATAATGAACAAATTTATGAAATTAAAAAATTGCCATCCAAGAATAGCACATCGTCGGTGATTTGGCATTAGGTGCTATCTACAAATGCTACGAAAAACATAAGCACTTATCTGAATGTGTTACGAATAGCATTATACAATTATACATCCTTATGCAATTCGTAAAATTTGTAAATTTGTAGATAACACATAATGCCAGATCGCCGACGACATACATTATTATTTTTGTTTTTTTTTTAATAAATTTATAAAATCGCGTTTAATGAAAAATATAATTCACATAAACACCGGGACTATGTCATATTTTAGAAGTCAATCATAAATTAGTGGCTCATACTTATATTTATTTATTTATTTGTCTTATCGAAAATGTAACGTTAGTCATTTCGTATAATCGAAAATAAACTTAATCTCTTAAAACGAGTAAACGAGATATCATTTAACATTAACAGTGATTTCGGTGCTATGGTCATCGTATACTTATGTAAATAAAAAAAAATCTATATATTTTATTATAAATTTGTTAAATAATAACAATTTCAGCAAAAAAAAAGAAGAAGAAGAAGAAGAAAAGTAGATCTTTAAATAAATATTATTTTTTGCATACGAAATAATTAAGAAGAGAAAAAGGAAATAAACTTTTGAA
The DNA here is from genome assembly GCA_011634745.2 of Catotricha subobsoleta. Taxonomy (NCBI): domain Eukaryota; kingdom Metazoa; phylum Arthropoda; class Insecta; order Diptera; family Cecidomyiidae; genus Catotricha; species Catotricha subobsoleta. The sequence continues at coordinate 34,371 of JAABKK020017497.1, forward strand.
CAACACAGAGTCGATTGTATCAAATGCTGAATCGTAATGCTTTTCAATAAAATAAACATTTTATCATTTTTTTATTTGAAGAATTGACAATTAAAAAAAAAAAAATCAATAAAATCTAATGGAACTTATGAACACCGGAAATTTTTTTTTTCGTTTAATGTGTTTGTTGTTCAGTTAAATAAATAAAATTTTATTTTAAAAGAACAAAAATAAAAAAAAAATTAGATAATTTTCGAGAAGATAAGCAATTTATGTAATCGCGGCACTCACCGCTTCAATATCGGCCGGTCTAGCTTTGTTACTATCATCTTCTTCGGCTAATTCAATGCCATTTGTTTGCGGTTGCTGCTCCACGTCAGTCATATTTTATGATTTTATTATCTGGAAAAAAGAAAAGAAAAAAACGGTTTTATTTTAATTACTTACTTTTAAGTGCATTTAAATGAAATATTTTTGTTTCAATTTTTCTTTCTCTTTTTTTTTTATTTATCGAATACTTATCGATAAAAAAAATAAATGCAACGGATAAGATAAAATGAAAAACATTAAAAACTATTGGAGATTAAATGGTTTTTACAGCCATTTTAAATAGGTATACGATTTTTTTTTATCAACTTCATAAAATGTGAATTGCACCGTAAATAATATTCAATTAAAAACAACAAAAAAACATACTTTTTTATTTGCAAATGTAATTTTATTGCAAAGAAAAAAAAAACGATTTGTGCGGGGCGTTGTGTTTTTTATTTGTCTTTCATATATAAAAAAAAAATTGTTATTCGTATACTTTTATTAAATTTAACATAAAACAAAAACATGTGACATTTTTACAAATATTTAAAAAGAAAATAAAAACGAACACGTCTTCACACCACAACCATTCGAAGTAGAAGAGAACGATCTGTGTTCAAATTATTTTTTCATGGCTGTGGTAACGGTAAAAATTTACAGAAAATCTTTTTTTTTGTGTGTTTTGTTTTTTTTTTTTCATTTTATTTTTGTTTGTATTGAATAGGTAGATGGCGTCACTTGATTTCATGCAGAATATAATTATTAATAATAATAGTGTTTCAATATTTATCACCGGTCAAATGCTGTTACAATTTTTTTGATAACGAAAACTGTTCTTATTTATTCTTCAAAATAATTTTTATCTCATTGGCTTAATATAATCTCATAATATATTTTTATATTTTTTTTTATTTTTTTTTGAACTTTCAAATAAATAGAACTTTGATACATATTAATTTTTTTATTTTTGAAACAAAACTGATTTTTAACCAAGGTTTCTTTTTATATACTTACTTATTTCATACAGAAAATCATTATTTTCGAAAATTATCTGTTGATTGAATTTTGAAATATGTGTAACACACATTTTTCCCATAAATATTTTAAATTTGCTTAAAAAAATGTTATGAATTAACTTTTTATTCAACAAAGTGATAATCATCAAATTTACCTTCATATTATTAGCTTTTGATTATGAAAGACAACTTTTCATAGTGTCCACATTACGTTATTGAGACTATTTACGAACATTCTTTTCTGGGATAAAACATTTAAGCTTGATTTATATTCGTTCAAATATGCAACGAACGCATCAATTGTTAGATGAATATATTTTATCTTTCAACATTAATGCGTTGCAAAAACCATACAACGTGCATATTTAAAGGAACTGAATTGTTTTTAGATTATTATGATTTAAAACAGATCCAGAGCATTAATAAATATTAAGAATTTGGTTCTAAATATTTATATGTACTTATATCTTCGATAATTTTTGGCGATCTTAATGGGGTGCTAGCATTGATGCACAAGGAGGGGGTGGGTGGACGGTTGATGGGTTTCTTCAAAAACTTTACCCTTTTCAACTTTTTCAAATTTAACCCCCCCCCCCTAACACAAAAGCTTGTCCATCTATGGGTGCTAGTACGAATACAAATGTTTTTATGATATTTTATTATTAATATTTTGCACATTTTTAGAAACCGCAAAGAAAAAAACAGCAAATATCAAAATAATAAAAATATTTATGGTTTCTCTTTGAGTTTCAGTTTAATATCAAGTTAATAAAACTCAATATCGATGGCTTAAAGACGGGGCTTATCTATATTTTAGTGCTAAGCGATTTTTATCATTATTGCAGAGTGCGTAGGTACGAAAAAGGCGCTTGTTATTAAGCATGATATATACTTATTTGCAACATTTTTACCGACGATATTTATAATTTTTAATAAACGTCAAATCTCGATGGTGCAAATTTATTTTCGAAAAAAGCATCAATAACAAATAGTTTTTTCAATTATTTAAATAAAATAAAAAGTGGTCCTTATCAGATAAAAATTGTACATTCAGGCACAGGTAGAAGGATAAAAAGTCGGAAAAGCCATAAAAGAATTAAAAATTAGATGTTATTGGAAAAAAATATTTTTAATGATGCACTTAGAATGCTAATACTGTAACGAATTTATTACAACATATTCACAATAGACGCTTTCGCGAATCGATTAATGTGATTCCATTCCATGTGATCCAAACTTATCTTATTTCATAATAAGAAATTCGTAAAAAAAACACGAAAGCGGAAATGATCATTTATTAAAAATATTTCCAGACATATTTTTGATAAACACGTTGAATAAATGTTTTTCGCAACATATTCAACTTTATTCTTATAAATTATATTTGGGACGATGAAGAACAAGAAAATAGTCTTTGTGGTCCTGATCGCACTGTAAATATTTTTATAAAATACTTGAATTTTTTCGGAAAAACAAAATTATTGCTTTCACATCATAAATATGCCTGGAAATATTTTTCTGGGCGATTTTCCTAACCGCATTTTGCTCAAAGTCATCAAGCAATAACCAAATACCTATTTCAGATCATTTGATGTAAGTTTAGCTATATGAGCTTGGGTCACTTGGAATGAGTTGTTGTTAATAGTCGATAACGATTTTCATTATCGAATATTCAACCAAAATCAATTGGAATCACTTAAAATCAAATCGCAAAAGCGCCTAATGTAATATTTTGAATATTTTTTTTTTTATCAACATATTTTCAGGGAGTTTTTTTTGTAAATAAAATTAGTTAGCTAATATGTATGTAATAAATAAATTGTTAAACATTTCCATAATTGACATTTTTTTTGTGTTAAATAGGTGGTACATTTACATCACATAATAAATTCAATTAACAAAAAAAGTAAGTAAAAACAATATGAAATAAGTATGCACCAGAGCATCACGTAAAATAAAATAATAAAAAATTTATTGCAAAAATCTATTTGTATGCATCGTAACGCAATATAGAACGTGATTCGTCGCCATATAAAGTAAAAAAAAAAATTATAATAATAATAAAGAAACAAAAAAGTAAATTAAATTACAAACATAGCACAGTCGTCCCATTAGATTAGACCATTAAAAGTAGTAAATGCATTTTAGCTATTTGTGTACGACAACATAATATTATATGTACTAGTACTTATATGTTAGATAACTAAGTTTCAATATTTAAATAATAATAAAAAAAGAAAAAAAAATTAAATAAATATGAAATGTTATTCAGTATGCAAACAAAAAAAACCATTCAATTTTATCCAATATAAAAATATGTCTACAAAGTATGTACATATGTGCGAACATAAATAAATACAACTATTTTAAAATGCTTGTGCATTTACACAATAAACCGATTCTGACTCGTACAAAACATTACTTAATTATTACTATTATTATTACTTCTTCTCTTTAATCGTTAGTTAGTGCTTTATAATAATTATAGTAATAAGAAAATATTGTTTATTTTACTATATCATTATTTATGTTTCTTCTTTTTTTTTTTTGTGAATCATCATCTTTCAATATTAAAAGATTATATAATAGCTAAGATCTTGTTATTTATTATGAAAGGGGGGGGGGGCTGTGCACTATTCATAGTTATTTACTTAAGAGACAATACGCGCACAGATAGAATAAATAAAAATAAAATGAAGAGAAACGAGAGAAAATAAGTTAATAACTTAAAATAAATAAATAAAAAAGTAAACATTTAATTGTTTATGGTGTAATTGAATATGTATTTAAATTGTTGAATTTTGTTAAATGATATTCGAATTAAATTAAAACAATAACAAAACTATCAATGTCTATTGTGTTGTTGTATTTTTTTTTTCTTTTTGAAATTAATATATTTACTATTGAATATTTATCGTCTCTTTTTTAAGACATTAAAATAATGAAAAATAAATTATAGATGTCTGGAATTCAAATTATCTAATAATAATCACAACATATTTAATTCTATGGAATTTGTCAATGATTTGTTTAATTTTTTATTCATTTTCCAATTAAAGTTAAGTTAAGTTAAATTTATCCAAGAGAGCGAGCAATATCCGTACTTTCCTCTAAGTAAATTTCATAAACATATTTAATGTCATGCGTTAAGCTGCCTCACACAGTATATATATTCGGTTCTCAGGGAATTTGCAATTCCTGGAGGATTCGGAAAGAAAAGTCTTTTCATTTTTTTTTTATCTTCTTTATTTCTAATTCAAACTAGATTCTTGCTCATCTACCAACCCTGAATTAATGTTTTATAAATATGGAGAAAATTTCCTCAATTGCCCCATTACTATATTGCAGCATGCAGCCAAATTCAAAAACCACATCTTAATTATATAAAAATGTATTTATAATAAATATTTTAATTATTTATTTAAAATTGAAAAATAAACCATTCACTATTGTCTGATTCTACTGAATAAATACTGAATTGCATATACTTAAAACTAAACTAAACAAAACTAAATTGGTTCCATTACCTTCAATCGTAAACCATATAACATTTTCTACATAAATTACATAACACGTTTAATGATTATGTACATAATTCAACTAATGACTTAGTTATGTGTATTATATTCATATTTAAATTTATAGTGCAATGTTAGCTGTTTTTGTTAAAGCCAATGATAGATGATTGATGATAATATAAAACATCAAAAACAACAGTGATAAAGTTATAACCGTCATTTTTATATAATAAATTATGTGGCCTGTATTGTATAGACTATTCTTTATTGATGTAATAGATTTATTTGGATGTGTGTGTGTGTGTGTTTTGGATATGCTATATGCTGATATGCATCAAGTACTTAACCCAAAAACCATTAACATTTCAAACAAATAACACTACAGTGAATTACTTATAAACATTTCCTTTACTCTTATCATTTTTTCCATATTCTATTTGTTGAATAGAATTTTACATTTCATTATTCTATTCCTTATCAAATTAGTTTTAATTATTTAATTTTTTTTTTGTGTTTGGCGAATAGGTTTTTCGTTCTATGACAAAAGAATGCAACAGTATTTGTACTTCGAATTATATACCCACCCATAAATCGTTTTATCAACGTGGGTATTGTCTGGATTCAACGCTTGTAATCTTTTTGAAAATCATCAAATTTTATGGGATTTAAAGTTTTGTTGTATTAACTTGAAACGTTATAAAAGTGTTATGATGTTTGCCATCTGATTAAGCATTTAAACTTCTAAAAATTTATTTATTAATGAAATATGTATAAATAAATTATTCAATTTACTTTCAATCATTGAAAATTTGTTATTATGAATTTCTGTGTACTCGTACACCGGCACCAAATAAAAAACCAGAAAATATAAAAATTATATTTCGAAATGAAATGTAATTTCATATTTTACCTACATAACTTAAATTAATTTAATTATTATTATCATTGATTCAATAGATAGATATAATTACAATATATAAAAAAAAAAAAAAATCTCGTCATATAAGTGTAAACCATTCGACTGTGTGATAAATAAATATCATGCAATCAATTCAATCTAATCAAAATGTTATTTATTGAAATTGAAAAGATATAAAAAAAGAAAATAGAAATATATTAATAACTAAATTTGTTTATCATCTTCTTAAACCAATCATTTCATTTATTCGCACTAGATTGAAATAATATTTTCTTTTTATTTTAAATTCATTCAATAGAAAAAATGGATTTAGGAAAAAAATAAATAAAAATACTTCAAAAATGTTGAATTTAATTCAATTGACCTTTTGATGACTTTAAGTACCTACACATGTGTGTGTGTTTGTGTGAACGTAATGCTTCTGGGTTTCTGTTCGCTAATGAACCCATTGTACCGCGCAAACCGAAATAATGTTTTATAAATGTACGAATATTTTATATACATTTTTTTTTTTTTTTCATTTTTTCATTATATTTTATGTAGATTTTTTTTTTTTTTTTTATAATTTTCGTTTGATTTTGCTTTACGAATGAGTGTCTTATACAATAATATATAAAATCAAAATAAGTATAGAGTATTATAGATAGAGTTGGAGAGTGAATAGAAATCGACATTTCGTATATAGGTATTACAATTTGAAGCAAGTATCTATTATCTACCTATCTACAAATAAAAATGAACGAAAGTAAAAACCGCTCGCAAAAACGGTAAAATGGTATATTTTCTGTACGGTATAGTAAATAAAAATAAATGGGATTGATTGAATGAAGTAATAGGAAGCTCGTATTTAATGAATTATGACACGGGTATGCATGTATTCGGTTTGATGTTCTATATTATAATGTTCATCGGTTGATGGTTTTGTTGTTTATCGTTATTCATTATCTCAATATTTTCAAATATAATTTTCTTTTCTTTTTATTAAACTTTTATTTTCATCATGATTGCTGTTAGTTACTATTTATGCAATGTTTTTATTTATTTTTCTTGAAAAACGATACATAATTTATTACTGGTTATTTCTTTTGTTTTCAATATTAATCCTAGTAAATTCATGTAACAAACTTAACTTCGTTTTCATTAAATTATACTCCTGGAATCCAGTAAGTTATAAATATTTTATGTACTAAAATTTGCATATAGCAATTTCTAGTTGAATGAATAACTAACTGGATTAGTTAATTAAAATACAGAGATTAGAGATATTGGATAACCTTAAGATTGAAGCGAATTAAAGTTTTTTTTTATTGGAAATAAAGTCTAGTATTTTGTCCTGTTGCTGTAAAATTATTTATGTATTCATAGCATCTGATCTATTTGCAATGCTTCAATTTCAATTACAATCACGAACATTGTAAGGGGTCTAAGACAATAAATTGACTGGCAGGGTTGAGACTAACGGCAAATTAGTATCAGTACTACTCTTTGAGTAGCGGTAGTGGTAGCGCCGATACTTTTTCACTACTTCTCAGTAGCGGAAGCGGTTCAAGCGAACATATCTCTGCTGATTGGGCAAATGTAAAAAGTAGCTTGAGAAATTCCGTATTTATATATCTAATAATTCTAATAAATTTTAGAAACAATTCAACAAAAAATTAGATCTACCGCCGTTGGTTTTTTGTTTCTTTTTTTTTTGTTTTAACATAAACCATAATTATTACTCAAATTATATTTATTGTTAAAGCGAATAGCCTTATTAAAAATCGTTGCTATTATTATAACAAGCAAAGAGGAACAAAAATGCCGCACAAAAAAAAATGGTAACATTTCATATTTCGTGTTGGATAAGTATATGTTATAATTAAGCTGTTAGGTAGAGAGCAACCAACCAGCCAACCAACCAACCAAACAGCAAACAATCAACCAAAAAAAAAAGAAAAAGACAAAATGTTTTTTAAGAAAGACAGAAAAAACTATGACATTATTACTTATTTTGTATAAACAAATACACGTAATATTTTATAAATTAATGTTATAGTAGGAACCTCAATTTGTGTGTATAGTTGTCAATACCACAGTTGAATTGACTAGAAGCCGTCATAATTTTTTTTTTTAGTAAATAAAATATTGCAAATATGTATCTTCATGCAAAAATAATGCTTAAATCATCGGTAAGAAATCCTGTATTTCGACAAAATTGTTTATTATATGATTTCTGAGTTCAAGAAAGAAAGATTTTGGGATTCAGAGTAAAAATTTGTAAATTGTATGGATTTGGTTTTGAAGCCCAGAAATATTGGAGTATTTAGAATTCTCTTTGGGTTCAGCACGGAATGATAGATGCTAAACTGGATCTAAAAAATAAAGTCTATTATTTGAGAGGTAGTTGGCTAATATAAATTTCAATCGAAATCACTTGAATCGAACGAGACTTTAAAGAAATTTTCTCTACAAGATCTTCTTTAGCTGTCAAATCATTTAACTGATTGCCAAATATACTTAAGATTAATACAAATTACACTTATTTCTATTTTAGGTTCAAATTAAAACCGATGAAGAAAAAACAAAATAAAAAAAACAACCAAACATAAAGTAAAACATTTGAATTCGATTCTCGGCCTTTGAATGTATTTTTGTGGTAGTGTACAAAGTCAAAGGTATTTCGTTATGTAGAGAAATAGGTGTAATAAAATAAAAACGTGAACGTGTACATAAATAGTAGTGTGTTATAACAGAATATAGTATAGGTAATGATGATATAATATAGACAGGCGCGCATGGCATAGCATGGTACAACGTACCGTACCTACAGATCTTTTTTTTCATTTTTTTTTTTTTTTTTTACTATACTCCATTGTAACAACATTTTTTGTATATTTTTTATTAATTTTTTTTTCTTTCATTATGATGATGGTTATTATTAAAAATGTATTATATTATAATAAATGTAGTCTTTTTTTTATATTGTGAGCAAACGTAAAGTTCCGTTCATTTAACGAAAAATTATTATTTCGATTCAGGTAGAACATAGAGCTATAAGTTGGTTTAGAGTTTAGTTCTTTTTTATTTTTAAATTAAATTTATCATCAAAAATATTTTGGATTAATTTATTCTTTTGTACTTACTAAAACTGTGTAATTACAATGATAGATTTTTTTTTTTTTTTGAAATATAATTAAATGGTGTTTATCTTTCAATATTATTTCATTAATTGTTCGAAGCAGTGTTAATAATGAATTTAGAAATTCACATTTAAACAGATATTATGTCATAAATTTGTGTATTGTGTGTATCTCACAGTCACATCATAACAACAGATGATAAAATACATTTAAATAAATAAAAAAAAAAGATGTTATACTCTCTGCTCTCTGCATAGAACGCAATAGAAATAATTTAAATTGCAATGTGATTAGATCATTTCCATTATGGGATGAGCTTTTTAAATTGACCTCGGAACTAATACATCAAAAGTAACATTAACAAAAAAAAAAACAATAATAAAAATAACAAAATGAATAAAATAAATTTAAGGAAATATAAATAAGCATTTGCGTTTTAGTAGTTATCAAAATGATGATGCGAATGCATATTTTAGGCTGATGCCGATATGTGACCATCATGCGCAATATGACAATAATTTTTGGTAAAACAGGATTCATAGTATACCATTACCATTGCTCCCGTAAAATGCATGCACATTGCACATACACATACACACACACACACACACAGACACACACACACATATTAATTAAAATATAGTTTTATTTCACTATAAAATAAAATCAATTTTATGTAGACGGTGCCATACTGTCGATGTTGGAAAGATATTCCCTTTTTTTTTTTTTTTTTATAAAACCCTGAATAGTTGGAAATACAAATCAATAATGAACGAACTAACCTTTTTATAGAAACAGTATGTAATGATTTTAATAAATGCAAATAGGAAAATGTTAAATGTTAGATTCTAATTATAAAGCGGTTGCAACAAAAAACAATATATAATTTGGAAAAAAAAAAAATATATAAATAAATAATAAATAATATAAATAAAAACCGAAAATTAACAAAATCATTATTAAAAAGTAACATTGTATAAATAAAGTATATTTATTATCAGGTTTATTTTTTACTTGAAACTCTCTCGAATACACGTATTAAAAAAAAGATTAAACACGCAAGATAGCAATATATAAAAACCATATTGTGACAATTGGCTTCCTCGAAATGATTGACTATTTAGACCCTTAAAAATATAAATACCAACAAGATTTATTTATAGCTCGATGGAGATAATTGAATTGAATTATTTTATGTTTATTGTTTTAATTAGATAAATCAATTTTTTTTATGATTGTATCAAACGATATGACTTTAAATCAATTATTTTCGATTAGTTCTTCTTCATTTTAATTTCAAATTTAGCTGAAATTACCAAATGGTGTTATTATAATTTGGTTAAGTTATCTTATCAATAAAAAAATAGTCGTTGAAATGTTTAAGATATTAATGATGATTACTCAGGCAAATTTACTGTTAATAGAGGGATGTTTGAGCTACGATCCCAAGCGATTTAATGCGTAATTTGTGTATAAATATATGTGCAAAACTATCTCAAAAGAAAAGGGTATGTTAGAGTTTATTTTAACTGAAGTATACTCCAAAGTAACTATGCTTGAAACGAAATAAAGTGTAGTTAGTTCGCTGCGGCTACATTTATGCGCGCACTTTTAAACCACTTTAAATTTAAAGTGTGTTAATGTAAACGCGCTATTTGAACCAGATTAAATATATCTTCATATAAAACTGATTTAAATTTAAGTTGCTTTTATTTAAAGTGGGTCGTTATGCCGTAAATTTAAACCACTTTTCCGGTAAGTTCGAGCTCAAAAAAACCTTTAAATTGTCCCGTATAGGGCGGCCTTTACCCTATTTCTGTAATTGCGAATCTACACCCCCCACCTTAGTTTAAAACATTGGTGAATTGGGGTAAAATTTGATGTTACTTAATAGTCGATAATAATTTTTTGTTGTTGATTATTGAGCGCTGAAATAATTTCCTGTAAATTGGATTATTTCACGAACATATAATAGCCTGTCTCACGAAATGATATAACTTACACCAAATAATCTAAAATGTCAATATAGTAGATTAACTTTATATTTAAAAAACAAAAATGCATAATTGGATCATTTGGTATACGTTAGATCATTTCGCGAAAGCGGCTAAATATAAGATAGTCACGTATAAATATATATTCTGAATTTAATGATAAAATTAATTTTGCTATATGTAGTTGCATATAGACCTATATAATAATGGGGCTGAATATACTCAGTATAAAAGTTTAGCAACTATTATTATTAATTGTTTGCAATTTTGATAATAATATATTTCCTTTTTGAAATAAAAAAAAAAAAAAAAAACCAAAAAAATCATACACACACAATACTTCCTCTTCATATTTATAGATAGAATTTATGAGAACGTCAAATTAAAATATATAAATAGTAGACCAACGAGTATAGAAGAACACGAATGAATAGAAAATGACATCATCGCTCTTAACACTTGCTTTTTCCGATGATAAATAAAATAAATTAAATTCTAACCTACACACAACACACCGTTCCATTACAAAACGTACAATATAACATACAACAACAGTGTACCTACCAACAAATTATAATTATGATAGATAAATTTAAAAACTGAAGCATAATTTTAAATAATTATAATATATTAAGTTTCGGCATGGATTTAATTTAGGATATGGTTTTTTTTGTTAGTAAATTTAAAATTCATAAATATTCAATTCTAATTGGATCCAATAAGAAAATGTCCGACCAAAAATGGGAAATAAACCGATTTTCTAATTGGAAATGAAGCGTTGCGTCCATCAGCTGAATATCATACAAAAATCATCAATTGAATTGTTTAATTAATAAATTGTTTGCATAATACACATTCTATAATTAATGGTTGTTAAGTAATTGAATTACTTCCTAAAAATACGTAATGCTTTTTTTAATTTTCAAACAACAGTAACGTACAAGTAAGTAGGTTATTACAAAAAAAAAATAGTTTTTCTTTTGCACATTTGACATTTGATTCTTAAAACATATCAATCAGCTATTTGAAAAGATAAGAAAATAACAAACAATTTTGCATTAATATCCACTCATTTCAATCATCAATCACCATCGAGTTCGATCAATAAAGATGATCTAAGCAGATTGACCAGTTCAAAAAAAAAATAAAAAAATGAAATTCACATACAGGAACAGAACAAAATAGAGAATTGGTCAATAATAAAAAAATAGCTTTTATGTATGTTGTATGTATTTGAATACAGAATATAATTTCTGTATCCTAAAAATGTTTTAGAAGATTTGGATAATAATTCAAAAAAAAAAATCGCAAAGCTGTTGCGTGTTGTTCTCTGCAAAAAAAAAAAAAAAAAAACAATAAAATGAGCCCAATGACTTTTCGTATCCATTTGGACTATTGATTTTTTGAGTTTGCTCTTCAGAGAAATACAACCGTGTTATTACTTTATTGAAATTTCAAAATTTCAGCGAAATGCTTAGAGAAAAAAGGAAGAAAAATCAGTACCGTCAATTCCGAATGTAGATCGTGATTGGTACTCTGTTCCCTTATAACATGAAATACGTATTTAAAATTTATATACAGACTCCAATCGCGTCACACATACATTTTTCATTAGACAATAATTAATGTTCTGTTTGGGCCATACATCTTGAAAACAAGAACAACAACCGAACATTTTATTGAAACATAACAAAAGCAACAAAATTATAATAATTAAATCGAACACCACACCCAATAAAGAAAAAGAAAAAAAAAACAAGCGAAAAAGAAGAACTTTTAAATTTAATTCCATACAAAACGAGCGCGCCCGTTGCTATATATATTTTTTTTTTTGATCGCCGCAATGGCTTCTCTCTGCTAAGCAGAATATTCACCACCGGTTTTATTCGAATCGAATTTTATAAACATTCTGCTTGAAAGGTATATTGGCCGAAAAAAATAAAATAAATAAAAACTTATCATGAAACAAACACCATTTACATTTGATTCTTCTTTGAAATAGTTGATATAAAAAAAAAAAAATGATATAAAAAATGATATAAAAAACAAATATCAATATTTTATAAAGACGACACTCACCTCAAAATTATCCAAATTATTAATCATAAAACCACTCGGTAATCCTGTTTTAAGGCTTCTTCTTGTTGTTCTTTTTGTTTTTGTCTATCACACACTCGCACTTATCCTTTGCAATAAAAACTTGAATAAAATAGAAATATAAAAATATTCAATTATTTCTTTTCTTGTATTTTGAATCGATTTTTATTCGTTCGAAAGTGGTATGATGATGTAAAGAGAGGAAAAAAGGCACACGCCCATGGAACGCAATTTTTTTCTTTTTTGGATATATAATATAAAAAAAAAAAACTAATCACACAAGAAAAACTTACACACTTAATTTTTGTAACAAGCACAATTTAGACGTTCAATTAGATTTAACACATATATTCAATAATTTCTATATTTCAATCACATTAAATTGATATTTCGTAAATTATTTTTGTTAAAAAAAAACCGCATAAATAGATTATTATTTTATCAACTAAATTTCGTCTTCTTTTTTTTCAATCTCTTTTCGTCAAATGGCCGACTACTCGCTCTGCGTTTCTTTTCTGTCTGAAAATAATATTTATGTATGAAATTTGTATCTTCATTTGTACAATACACGCACACTCGCATACATTTAATACGTTTAATTCAACAAGCCCAAATATACTCTGTTTGTACTCATGGTACTAAGATTGTACCAGTTTGAACATTGTACAAATGCCATTGTGGATCAACTTGAATATTAAAGTAATTTTTATATTTAACATAGAAATCAAGCTGGACCCCATTTGAAATACTCATGATCGGCCGTTGAAAATATTTTTTTAAGCTTTAAATATAAGTATCTTTATTTATTTTATTTATTATTAATATATCCAGAGAATTGGCTCTGGATATTACGAGAAACCACTCTATAAAGTAATTTAAATCGATTTTAATAGTATTTGTCACTAGAAGTTAATGTATAATAGCGATAAATTGGTATTATCCCACATTAGTTTATCAAATGAACGAGATTTTGGATATGAGTGAGAGTGAGAACTATGTTCAAGACAATCTTGACCCACGAAAAAGTAATTATTGCATCAAATAGACAAATGTTCCACACCGATTTCAATGTATCCATAATATAATTAAATAAGGCGCTATATATTTTGTAATCGTCGATGGGAAATTTACCCCTCCCTGAAAACAAAAGCGTGTGCATTTGTGCTTGCATTATTGCATGCCTCACTTATAATTTATTTTGTGGTATCAAAACCACAAACATCAACACTACATTCATTTTATACTCTTCATGCTCACACTTATAAGAAGATCGATTTCAAAAAGTTAGTTGTGTTAACCGTGATAGGATTTTATATATTGTTGGGTCTCAATAGATCGTGTCAGAACTTTTCCGATGGCGGTGCTGTTACTAGAAATATTTTGTTTAAAAGTTGTATGAAAAATCATTTTTTTTTTAAACTGATAATATAAAGTAAAATAATAATAATTACAGAAAGTCAAATATTAGATAGCACTGCTTCCCATAAGTGTGAATGTATCAAAAGCGACCATTTATGTGAGGCGAAAAGAGGCTTCCATTACCACATAATTTTTGACTTAGCTATACAAATAACTGCGCGAGTTTTTTGGTATTACGATGTTTTTAATATATAATTTAATATTTTCATGAATTTTTTTCAATGCTTTCATACAAAAATCGCGAAATATATTTTTTTTTTTTTTTGGGTTTTTAGTAACAGCGCCGCAATCGGAATAGTTCGATCTATAGATTGATTGATTAATTAACCTCAATAGATTGAGTTTTTCGTACAGTACAGTACACGTTTGGCAAAATATTCTAAATTTGGTGCGCATAAAATAAATTTGCATGCATAAAACGCCCCTAAAAATATATGAAACCCAATCACGGTCAACAAAAGAACAAACTTTTTTAAATCAATCTATAGATTAAATGAATTCCATAGTAGAACGGCTGAAAATTAATTAATTAATCTATTGATTGATATTTACAGAGATATTGGAGAAATAAAAATTGAGAAATTCTCATATAGCGTGTAATCATTTGTGAATATTTCCTTATCACTAAAATGTTTATGATCTTTTAACAAAATCTAAAAAACTTCATTCTGTTCCTTGTTTGTTTGGTTCTAAATGAAAACTTAGGTTAGTTATCTTTTAATGATAAGGGTATGTTCGTAAACCACGTAGTTCTAAAAATGACATAATTTTACCCCCCCCGGTTGTAACATCTAGAAGCAATTCAGCAAATAAGCAATCGAGCCCCCCCCCCCTACAAAACTACGTAACAAATATGTGAAAAATTTAAAAATTAAATGTAAATTGCCAATAGTCTATTCCATATAAATAGACCAACGGTTTTTTTTATGAATTGAAATACAGCAACTCACTCATTTTTATAATTTATGTTAGGTATATCGTTTATGATTATAGAGAACCATGCATAACACCGTTGGTCTCTTTATATGGAATAGACTACTTATATAAACTCAGTAAATAAATGCATGGTACTTACAATAACAACAAGGTGGGATCATTAGAAAAAAAAAACTAAGCAAAATGAAGTAAATTTGTATGAAAAACTATCTTTTTTTGAGTTTCATTAAAGAAATTAAATATTTCCAATTGCGTTTATGTTTTGAAAAATTTATGAATTAAACTTTTATCATTCTAAACAATATAAAAATACTCTTTAATTCAAGCATGCTTTGCGCGTGGCCCTATCTCGTATGTATTGTACCATGAGATAAATGCACAATAATTTAAAAAAGGTTCCGTGACAAAATAAGTAACACCCCCCCCCCATAAATATTTTTGAATCAAATTGAAGCATTTTTCGAAACTCCCCCCCCCCCCTTCCCCCGCCCGTCAGAAGGTTATGTGGTTTACGAACGTTCTCTAAGACGCTAGTGGACTTGTCAAACTCAAACAAACTCAACAAATGAAACAGTTCTATTTGTAGTGAAAACAGGGTATAAGGTTAACGAAAATAATTCGTAGATATTGTCATTAAACAAACTATACGAATCATGAAATATTTCAGTTCACTTTCAGATGATGTTTCATTAGTAAGAAATTTAAAAGAGTTGTGTTCGACTGTCGCGTTGTTCGGTGGTGTCTGTTGTTGTTGCTATTTGCAGTGAATTATGTGAAAACTGTATTAATAATAATGTAAGTATATATTTTCTGTAAATTATTATTTCTTAATTGGATAGATAACAATAGTTTTGAAATCATTAATTTAAATATAAAATAAAAAAATCATTTGTAGTTTTTTTTTAAAAAAGTAACTAAATAAATTTAGGAAACCATTGAAAACAAAACGCCATTAAACTCTGAAGTGATTTTTTCAATAAATGTTTAAATAAATTATAGTTTTATGTAGTTACGTGACAAGCATTTTACATTATTTTATTTTGAATTATAATTTTTCTCAATCAAAACCAAAATACCAACGAATAATTACCATAAATATTTTATTATAATTAATAAAATTCGTTTGGCCGCTGGTTTTCATAACCTTCAAAAATTAATATCGTTTTCTTTTTTTTTTTTAATTTATAGTTGAACATAAGTAAGCTTTTGGATTCTTTAGCCGCACAACAAAAACAAAAACAAAAACAAAGAAAATTAATAAAATACATCAACAGTAGCAACAATAAATTATGGTACGAACACCATCCCCAACGCCTTCCACTACACGACGACGAGAAAAGGAAAAGGGTCGCGAAAGAGAAACTCGTGCCCGTAAACGTTCCAGGGAAAGGGAAAGATCAAGAGAACGTGACAGAGAACGCGAACGAAGACACAGGTCCAGAGATAGAAGCCGAGAAAGGAATAGACGATCTAGGTGAATAATGTAGTGTATTGGTACCTTCTATTTCTAAATGTTTCGCATATGTATTTACAAATTAATTCCCACACCACATACGTTTACATTAGAACCTATCTTTTAGTAAAAATATTTAATTATGAAAAAAAAAATTACCCAATAAGCAGGGTTCAAAAAAATCATTGAATTTTTTAAAAAAATCAAAAAAATCGGATTTTTTTGATTTAAATCAGATTTTTTTGATTTAAATCAATTTTTTGATTA
>JAABKK020017498.1:0-19864 GCA_011634745.2 Catotricha subobsoleta
TAAGGTTATCTTTTTGTCGCCTTTTGTTTATATTCGCCCCCCTATTTATCAAAATCAAAAAACTCATTGGTTTTGATGTACAATATTTTGCGTTCGCCGTACTCAGCCGAGTACGTGGAGTACGCCTTAAACCGGCTCTGGTTTGAGAACTTCAAGAGTGTTAAAAATGGATTCTTTGGGATCGATTTTCCATTTTCATTTCATTTATCGAACGAAATTCTCAGATATTCGCAGTTGAAGGTGTTTAAAAGGTCTCTAACTGACGGTTTGAGCCATATTAGCTGTGCGATATCATACCTTATATGTATGTACCTATTGTACTTCATGAATGGTACACTTCATCATTTTTGTTAAGAATGTTTAAAGAAATAAAGATTTTTTTTAAATGTCTCAAAAATCAAGTAATAAATAAATGAGGTAAATAAATTTTACATTATCTAATAAATATTAAAAACTAAGCAAATGATTTAACACAATTATTAAAAGATTATTATTATTATTATTATTATTATACTCTCGGTAGTTTCTGCGTAATCCATATATAATTCAAAAGAGTTTAGTGTACGAGAAAAAAAATATGTACGCACAGTTCAGCACAGGTTATAATTTGGTTTCCATTTCAAATGACTGAAAAAATGAGATATTTTTATTGATTCCAAAACACGTGATTTTTATTTGTCGATTTAAAATTTAAAAAAAAAAGTATGAATGAATAATTACTATCCGCTGAGCGCGCTGAATTTCAATAAAATAAACTTCTTGTTTATTATTCTTTAACTTTTATTATTTATCTTTGTGCAACCACAACAGATAAACAAACAAAATTTTATCAAACATTAAAGGCAAACCTTTGAAAGTAACAAAATTATATGAGTCGTGTCAATGCTGTTTCAATGTAAACAATATGATATTGTAAACATGTAAACAGTACAACTACCTTCGACATAAAAATAAAAATTAATAATAATTAAATCAAAATGAAATGCGAAGAATTTAAAAGAAAATTCAACAATAATAATAATAGCAATTGGTTTCTATTTAATTTATAAATGAATCAGTCAATGATTTTTTTTATTATTTATTTGAATACAACATGAAACTCTTATACTTACTACATATCACTTATTTAATTAATATGAAATATGTATGATGAGAGGTAAACCATAATGTACTACGAGTACTTTGAAGTGGCTTCCACAATATGCAAAACATAGTTTAATATACAGTTATAGTTGATAGAAAATAACTCATTATAATATAATACTAACCAAAATAAAGTATTAAATTAAAAATATCACATATTAAGATCTGTTTTGATTGAAGAACAAACAAAATTAATTATTGATAATTTAATTTTAAAATGTTACATAAAAATAAAATAATGGTTTTTAGAAAAATAAACAGATTATTTATAAATACATATTGTGAAAAAGAAAACAAGCAAATTCAATTCAATTCAACATAAACGGTTGGTATAACATAAATAAAATTGTGAAATGTAAACCAATCATAATTCTGACCCATATAAGAGATAAGTGCTTATTCGGCGGTCAAAATAATATGTAAAATTATCAAATTGCCTTGTTATGTTCATAATCAAAATATTATTTAAAAAAATGGTTTTGTTATTATTATTGTTTTGTTAATACTTTAATGCTTGAGTCAGAATTAATGGTTTACTGCAATCGAATAATATATAATTGTATTGAATAAATATATATATATATATATATTATATATATAAAGATAAATAAATAATTCACAAATAAAATATAAATATTTATATATTTTAAATGCTTCTTTTCCATTTTCAAACCTAAATTGTAACCGAAATCTATATAGCAAATGGCTTAATTAGTGTGAAATAAAAAACGTCTCATATTAAAAAATAAATAAATAATAATTTTTTCAACTTTTCAAAATTCTTAAATCTAGCGATTGGGGGGGCAGAGAATATAAAATTTAATTTCCTATTTTTTTTTTGTTTATAGTAACCGTAAAGAAATGTATGATGGCACACCAAACTTCAGTGAACCGTTTCACCCGTGAACCAATTTTAGGTCTAGGACACCTCTTTCTTGAGTTTTAACGGCATATAGATTTTTTTTCATTATGCTTTTTTTCCAGGATTGAGTGGCTATAGTATTTTTTGATCCACTGTGGGATGGAGAAATTAATCATTTTGAAAATGTATGAGATTAGAATTGCGATCTATATAGTGGTAATTATAGGTTAAGAGTATAAAATTTTACATCTTTCACCTTTCACCTCAATGAAATCCAAGTTTCTAATTCGATTTTCTTTAAACTGCACAAAATTACGAATAAAAAAAATTAAATGGAATTTTTCGTCAGTCAATTTAGTTTAAAATTTCGATTTTCATTGAAATAATTTACGATACGCATCGTATTTATTATACTACAAACAAAATATTTATATTGCAAAACAATAATTGATTGTATCAATAAAAAATATTTCAAAATTCCGGATGCAGGTAAATTACGATGCAACACTTGATAATACAAATATTTTTAAAATAGGTACGACAACAAAGAATATGTGTAGGTTTTCAAGCCAATTAACTCGTGATTTTAAAATAAATAATAAACAATAATATTATTTGCTTGTCCTGCGTAATCATATTCGTGGGAATTGTTTTACAAATAGTAAGTTACTATAAATAAAAATATTGATTTATTTATTTATTATAAAATGTCATTCAATGTTTTGAAAATATTGACCAACAATAATACTTTTTTTTGAAAACAAATGTGCAAATTATATAAATTATATCATACTAAAGCTTTTGCAAGACGCCCAGAATAAATATTAAATACTGTGAATGAATATAATAACTTAATAACACATATATCTCATTTACAACTTACATTTACAAAGTTAATTTGAATTAGTTCGCTGTTTTTTAGTATTTTAAAGCGTTCATGATAGCTTATATTAAAACAGAATTAACTTTTTTCAAATAAAAATATAAAAAAAAAAACAAGAAAAAAAAATAGAAAACAACAAATAATTAGTGTATGTAATTATGTATATATGTATTTCTATTTGATTGGGATTATTGATAATAAATAGTTTTCAATTTAGTTAAAGAGCCTACATTGAAAATCTATATTTAATAACAAATACTATAATAAAGTTCAGTCGATATCCCGAGATTTCTGTCCAAGTAGAAATTAAGAATACCCGCTACGTAGTTTACAGTATCGATTACCAAAAAGTATTCATAAAAGTAATTGTTACTGGTCACCGTAATGTATATACTATAGTAAAGCGCGTAGCCTCTACCTAAATGGGAAATGAACAGTGACCTAATATTAATATTTACCATGAATTACGTAGCAGCTATCGTCGCCATTTCGTACCGGTTAGTGTGAATATTACTTTTAGTGACACATTTCATCGGTCCAGATTTAAAGTGTTGAATACTTAGACCACTCGACTTTGATGGGAAAATAAATCTTTTTCTATCTCACATTTTGGTAATATTTTACTTTTTTTGTGTTATTAAAACTGCTTTTAAATAATATACAATAATTACAAAGATGATAATATTTTAAACAATAATGTTAATATGGAAATACATATGGCATACAAATATTATTTTATTTTCCTCGACATATGTATTTTGACTCTGTCTAACAATTAATAATTTTCTTTTTATATCCTGGTTTTCATATATAGAGAGAAGTATAATAACTGAATCTTTAATATTTTGCAAAAATCAACATAGCTTTTCGTCAGTGTATGTTATATTATTGCTTATATGCTGTGTACAATTATATTGACTTACGAAAGATGGAACGTACAAAATAACAACCATTACTTCATTGTCGTGAGAAATAATTGAATTAAAATAAACTAAATCACATGATGAATAGCAACAGTGTGTGGTTAAATACTAATACACGTTATACGCACATATACATAAATAGTGGAACTTTATTATTAGTAGTGGAGACATTTTGATATTATTTTATTAGTTCATTACTTAGTAATAGCCAAAGTCACAATAATCCAAAATAAAATCGAAATTTATGTTACGAGACAAAATTATTAAAAATCAAAAGAAAGAAACTTTAAGCGAAACACCTACCAAAGTTTGTTGTCCCTCGTTATTTTCATTAACGGTCTCCATTTTATATGGAGCTTTGTAATATCCTTCGTAATCCCAATTTTGGCTAAATTTTAATTCTTCAAACACATTTATTGTATAAGCGCACCAACGCGTTACACACACTTAATGATATCGAATAGCTTCTACAATTAATTAAACATAATTTTATGTTTTTCTATCACAATATAAAGTTTTTGTAGACAATAAAATCAAAAAACTTTAACACAATCATATTTATTTAATATTTTTATGATATTTATATAGTTGAAAATTTATTTTTTCATATCATTTCACACTTGCGGACATATCGTCGATTTTTAATATATAATATGAATTGAGTCGTAGTCGTGGATGTTACACAGACTTATTTTTTAATCAAATGAGAAGAAAGTTTATTGATAGTTTCCTCCTTTTACTAAATTTTACTGCAGATTTTCCGTATTCAAAATAAAACAAAGCCGAGATTGCGTTTCATACAAAGGGTCACGCGCACTGTATTCAGTATTATCGTTATAAATATTATACGATATATTCCAACTAAGTGCACGCACTTCACTTTAATTCTATGTGTATTAAAAGATTGGTTTACAAATCAACATTTAAAATCCAAGTCATTCATTTCAAACTATTTTTATGCAATCAACGGTAATATATATCACAAAATTTAATGCGCATTTAAATATTAGTTAGTGGAAATAATATCATATTTTAAATATTTGTATATTTCTACAGACCTTTTCCCTAATTTGTACATGTTTGAAAGTCCTTTCTTTAGGAACATATTATTTCACTTTATTATTTATCAAAATATTTAATTTTGACGTTGCCAAATTATATCTTGTAGTGGTAAGTTTTATGTTTATTAGTACCATAGCTGCAATTACAAGTTAAAACCAATAAATCCAAATTATGTGAAATTATTATTAATCTAAGAAAACCTCAACATTCTGCCATCTAACAAGAGAAAAAAAAATTCTCAGCGATACTTGTAGCAAAACTGAAACTATCTTATTTTACTTTTGAATGTTCTTGTAAACGTAGCTTTGTTAGCACTGCAGGAAGTTTCCCATTAACAATCACACATTCATATTGGAATACTAAAATATGTACTATCATTGTTATAATATTAATAAAAAAGTAGTGTTTTACTTAGTTTGCGACGGCGGTATTTCGAAATACTTACAAAAATTTATGAAAAAAAAAACAAGTTGGGTTTTTTTTTATAATTGAAACAATCTAAAGTTTTTAACTTTCAATAAATTTCGTAGAAAAAAGTAGGATTTGTTCAATTTTTTTTTTTTTGGTATTTAATAGATTCCTTGTGATGTGATCGATTTAAGGCAATTTATTTTTGTTAATGTTTTCTATTGCAAATTATTAAATGTAGAAAAACACGTGTAGGTGTCGCATATGTATTATTATAAAAACTAAAACATGCATACAGCATAGTCAAGTCATGTATGTACAAATAAATACATTTAATTCAGAGCTTACTGCAACAATTACTATTTACCTATTTTATGTTTATCGCTATTTAGATAAGAATAATGAAAATATTGAATTTAGTTACCATATATTTAAAATGATTGTTACAAGTTTCTATTCTTTTGTAATTTCTGTTATTAAGAGCTCATTTTGAATGTAATTAAGTGCATAATTGTTTAAATTTCTTTAGCATTACATTTATGGATTCTATGCAATACCTGTGTACCAGCACTATTGATAAATTAATTAGGTCATGTTGAATAACGGTGAAATATTGTATAATTTAATACTATTGAAACTATTTAGGGTTTATTTTTTAAATCATTGTATTTTTTTTTTTTCAATTAAGGTATATATGTTTATTGTATTTCATTAAAAATCTTGGATTAAATATTTTCTGTTGCGTCGTAGATTTATATTAAATTCGTTAAACGTTATTTTTGTAAATAAATGAGTGTGAATGTTGTTATTTAGAAAATTTATAAATGACCTTCACAACTAATTTTCATTATTGTTTCTACAGGTTTTGTTATTTATTTATTTATTTTATTTAACTTTTTCTCGCTTGTTATCCATCGCAACAGTCATAAAAATCATACAAAACTATACTGATTGGAGGTTAAATGAATACAGTGGTGGTAGAGCTTTGGGCACTCTAGTACACTTTCTTGGGCTTTAGAGAAATTAAAGTCTGATTATATTGTTTACTTAGTTTTTACTCAGGAATGCAAACCATTCGCTAAATTCAAAAACAAAAGATTTTGCAAAAGAAACCACCATAGATCCGAAACGTTAACTTATATATTTTGCAAATAATTAAATTCTACGTCTGACGGCGGGTCCAAAATTCCTTTAATTAGTCGCTTTTGTTTCTGTTACACGTTAGTACGACAAAGAACTTCCCCTAATTTATTTACTAGAGTAACAAAAAAGAAAACGACTATTATATAAACATTTTACAATATATATATATATAAAGACTTGACATGATTATCTTATACCTTTTCATTTGGATGCACCAATAAAATTGTAATTAATTTGTAAAATCTATTATTTATCAAGGCACCAAATATTTTCATCGTTTAAAGGTTATGTTTTAAGAAATTAATCAACATGAATAAAATTGCAATTATAGCTCTGAGAGAAAATTTAATAAATAATTAATATGAATTGATTCCCTGAAATTTTAAAAATAATTAGTATTTACATTAATGGAGAAAAATACTAAAATTACTAAAAATAATCTCCTAAAATATTGAAAATAGACCCGATATGTATTATCAAAATTTTCATCTAAAATATAGATTTACCCAAAAAAATAAATAAATGTTCTCCGAAAATATAAATTGACCTTCAAAAATATAAAAATATATCCCCTAAAATATTAAAATGATCCTATAAAAGACAATTTTGCTTTTCTGAAAGACTGTCAATATCAACAAAAAGTTTCATTCAAACGATTAAATTAAATAATTTAAGCAGAAATATTAAAGGGATCAATTTAATATTTTAGGGAATCATTTCATTTTACGGTCGATCAAGAAAATGGTAACCAATAATTAATAATAATTTTTAATTGACTTAAAAATCAATTACATAATTTTTAATGGCACACATTTAATTCATATTTCAAATCAGCAAAATAGTATTTTTTTTCATCATTTTCACAAAGAGGCCCTAGCGGGGGAACTAATTAATATTTAAAAAAAATATTAAATTCTAGTAAATTGACCATTGTTGAAGAGAAGAGGATTGTCCTCGGCGATAAGTTTTGTATTTTAGATGGTACTTTTGTTTTTGAGGCGATCAATTAATAATATCCGATTTTTACTGAAATTTTTTTTATAGAAAATAAAACGAGCAAATATTTAATTTAGTAATACAAAAAATACAAATAATAAGACGTGATCTTATATTTGATAATAAAATATAATCATACGTATTTTACGGTGACATGTTGTTGTTTTCGTGCAATAAGATTGAACTGTTTTTAAGAATGAAAGATCAGAATCAGGTCTAATAATAATAACTATATTTAATTTGTCATATTTTAACAAATGCAAGATAGCTTGAAATAAATTGTAATTATTATTTTGATTTTTTTTTTTGTGTGTGATTTTGTTTTTCCCGTTTTGCGATAATTTTGTAAAACATTGAACTTCCTTTTGAAAATTCTATAATATTTTAAAGATTATCATTAGTTTTTCGTTAATTTTCAATTGTTCTGTGTGTTTTTTGTAGCACTATAATTTTTTTTACCTGTTTTACAACCATTTTCATTAATAACATGGCTATTTAATATGGAAAACAAAACTTAGGATTACTATTGCAATAACGTCCCCTTGAAAAAATGGATAATCAAAAGATAGTATTTGACGTTCCAACGTTATAGGCTGATCAAATCACTGTTCGTGTTGGCGATATGTTCTGATAATTCCCAAAAATTATTCGAAATGTAAATAATCCATCATATCGTGCACGAGATAAAAATTGACTTAAATCGTGTTAAAGATGACTTCATTATTGAAATTCCTGAATTGGAACGATGGACTGATCGCATTCAACAGGCAATTTATCAAAACAATTTATGTAATTTAGAACACAATGTTATTTTATTTTATTTCATTTCATATATGTTCATGACCCAGAACGTTTTCATTTTGAAGATTATGGTGTTATGGCGATGTTCCCTTAGCCTGCCATTTATAGATTAATTTTTTTGTCATATATAAATATATTCTGAAACCATACACAGCACCGCAATTAAATTATGACGGCAATTTTGTGAATTCGGTTAATTTTCAAATCACATCGAGGAATTTTATTATAAATGTTCATGTTATTGTTATTATTAAATATTTATACTATTTTCTAAAATAAATTTCAATTGTTCTTTCAGATTACACATTTACAACATGCTCCAGTTGAATATAGAACCACCGTGGACAATAATAAGGAAGTCTACAGTGAATCCGGTATCAAATAATATCAGACGTTGCTCAAGTATAACAATACCATATGAACGTTCATTTCGTCGTATTTGAGCAATTTTCAACCAACTGTTGTTACCGAACTAAGTGAATTCCAATTTTGCGGATGTGCAAGTGCATAGCCACAACATATGTTATTCTTATTACCTAAACAACAAAAGGAGTTCGATTATCAAATTATGCTAATGATCGTATTGACCAGAATCCTATAATTTGTGAGATTATTGCTTTATACTATCTTTTTTTCTGGTGATCATAATAAACAAAATTAATTTTCAAAATGCAAAGATGCTGACTCTATATCTGCGGACTAAGAGATCAACTCTATCCCGACCGCAGAGCTATAGGTTATCCGTTTGATTGAAATTCAAGATTTACCACTGGTCAAGACTTTAATGTCTTGTATAAGTTTGCGCAATAATTATCAAATGCAGCAATTGCACAATTTTTTTTGCCAATACTCTAATTAATAGGTCTGCATAATTTATTGTCCAATAAAGTATGGATTTAAATGTCTGAAACAAATTAAATTTTCGAATTTGAAAAAAATATATTTCAATTTAATAATAATCCCTTTAAAAAACAATGAATAATATTTTTTTTTGAAAAAATATGGGTTTAATATTTTATCTTCTTTTTTTCTGCAGTATTTAACGTTGAATTTTAATGTTTAAAAAATTTAATTAATTTAAAACATAATATGTATTATGATTAAAAAATGAAAATTAATGGCATTAACTTTAATTTTAAAACACACACCTCATCATATAATATGATAAAAGTTAAATTGCATTTCGAAAATATCATAGCATATTTAAGCACTATAAGTGAATAATACGAGTAATAGAAACTTTAATAAATGTGAAATGTAATTTGATTTTCAAAACAATAAATTATCTTTGTATTCATATAAATTTCTAATTTTTAGACTAATTACAAAAAACAAACATATTTTCGTTAATCGAAGAAAATATTCAATAATTATTAGTTTATGGCGAATAATTTAATAGAGCGGGGTACTCATTATAAACTCGGTATCTCGGTATCTCGGTACCTCAGTATAGTCTGTTTTTCCATACAAAATAAATATCGAATATCGAATTACTGAGTTTAACATACTTTACCGAGATACCGAGTTTTAAATAAGTATACCTAATACATATATAGAATTGATAGAACAGCATATTAATCCTTCATAAATAATCTAAATAGATTTTAATTTTTGATTCTAGCGCTTTAACAGAATTTATAATTTTGCGTTAATTATTTGCTTTAAGTTAAAAATTAAACGGAATGCACATCTTAATTATTCGTGCAATTGTTTTAATATTAAAAAGAAAAGAAAAAATAATAATAATCACTTCAATTTAGTGGCAAAGTTTTATTTGTTCGTGTGAGATCGTTTATTTGATTTTAGTTTTAGTTTTAAATAAAAATGCTGTTTAATCTAAATTACTCTACCCATTTATTTCATATACTTTGCTATTGCTTCAAATCTTATTGCGGGTTTCTAGAAATTATATATCATAAACAATGTAGAAAATAATTAAAATTTAATTTACTAATAGTTGTTAATAAAACATCACTCCTTTTTTTGGATATACATGCTATATAACATCGATAGTTTTCTTTTTTTTTTTTATAGAAAAAGAGATCAAATAATTGGAAATTTTGGTTTCAAATAGAATCTTCCAAAAATTTAATGAAATAACTAAAAAAAAAAAAAAATCATTTAAACTTACCATTTTAAAGAAACTTATTCTCTTCCTTAAATAAATTAGAGAAACCTTATGCAATTTGTGGTAAAAAAAAACTGAAAGGATTTGCACTTCTAATTTTAACACAAAACCGAGTATAAAATACTTTACAATGAAAAGAAAAACTAACAACAAATCAAAAAGTTATCTTTTCAGCGTTCAGTTAAACCACAAACGAATATATCCTTTAGAATTACAAATGGGAAATATTTTTTCGATATCAGTCGTATCTTGTTTATATATGGAAAAAAGCATAATTCCTAATTGCTGGTTATCTTTTTGGTATAGTATTTTTCAAAAGTAAATATAAATTTGAAAATGCAAGAATTTTTTTTTTCAAAAATAAATTTGAATATTTGACTAAAGTTAAATTATTACGTGGCTTTGAAATTTACAAAAAAAAATCAGAAAAATAGAAAAATTTAGTTTATTAAGGTTTACAAAAAATGTACAAAAACAAAAGAAAAGAAAAATATTCTACTTCGAAAGTTACTATAGCTCAACATTTACACAATGGGTGGTAAATTACAAACTAGCTTGCCTATAATTTTGATATGTCTTTATATTTTACCTCATCATCAGTCAGATTAAAATGACGATGATCCAATGAAATAGTTGATGAAGTATTTTCATCTTTTCTATTGCTTTAGCTGTATGCTTTGACCGATTCTAATATTATAATTTTCATTATTATTCTATTTGCTAAAATTACAACAACAACAACAACAGCAATTTACGAATGTTTCCATCACATTCACGCCACCTTTTTTTTATGCAGAACATTACTTTATTATTTTTATTATTTGTGCGAATACTCTAAAGCATTCCCTTAAATACATAGAAATTTCAAAAGAATTTTTAATTTTTTAGAGTTAGTGGTTACAATTTCTTGGATAAATGATAAATCTATCTACTTCAGTTTTCTTATTTTATTTTACCTTCAATTTTTTGGAAAACAAGCTGCCAATGGACTTCCAAGCGACTTCATTCTTGTTAGAAAAAAAAATTGAAACCGAGCTACCATAATCAGATTTAATTTTATTAAACTTAATCATATGTATACTCATCACAAATTTATGATGATGATATTTAGACAAAAAGTAATTATAATGTTTCTCAAGCTCTCCAAGAAATAGTTGGCCTGCTACAAAGTAGCTTACTACTTGTTTTGCAAAAGAAAAGAAATTTTTTGAAATTAAAATGATAATGAAAAAGGTTTAACTAGTTTAAACTTTTATACATTATAATTGTAACAATTGACACAATCACGATTTAGATGAAGTAATTAAAGACCAACAATTGAATGAATTGTAACTTAACCTTAATCAGAGTCTGTATACATGTTTTTTCATGCTAATTTTGATCGTTTTGCTTTATTTTTGGTATTGGCAAAAGAAATCAAGCTGGGGCTAGGCAATTTTTTCCCTAGTTTCCAATATTTATTTATTTTTCATAATTATTCATGTGATCAACATACTTTTTCCCACCTACTGCTTTCATGCATGACGGCTCAATACAAAAATGATTGCCCTCGTAATAGGATTTGAATATACATTTTTCTGATTTGAAGCGATCAAATAATCTCATACATAAATACTTTTTGTATTGTATTAAACATCTAAAACCAATGCATGTAAATTTTGGAATGAATATTCAAAAGGTACTCCATACTTTATTTTTGATCATACTCTGTTTAAAATATTTAAATATGACTCAGACGAAAATATAATTGAACATGTTTTTTCGAACATATTTTGAACTTAAACCTCTGTTATTTATATATTATATATATACATATGAATTCAAAGAGAATAGGTTGTTAATCAGCATAGCAAATAAAAACAACCTAACATATTAAGTATAGGTACCTTTGAAGAATTCAACGCGTGTTTTAAATTATCCATTTAAAAGCATCTTTATTCGCCCACAAAGAGCTAAAGAAAGAAAGAAAAAAATGAAAATAATAACTTAATCACATATAAGTATAAGAGGTTCAAGAAGATGATAAGTTTTCTTTTTTATTTATAGAATTTTTTGCGTGACGCAATATGATTCCGTTCTACAGTACGAGTACCTACCTAAGAAATGAATTTTTTATAAGTGTCTTATTTCTGGGGCGTACAAATTATGCAAATATCAGTGCCGTACTTAAAATCATCATGGATATTTTCAGTAACAAACAATCCATATTATTCTCTTTAACCGAAACTATCCTGACGCTTTTTTGCTGTATTGGATAACTCTTATCCCTATGTTACCTACGAGTAACAAAGAATACTCTGGATTAAGCAATTTTCGAAGCATTGCGCATAAATAACAATCTATATGAGAACATGAAGCTTTATTTATTTGCTTATAATGTTATTTAATCAACGAAAGAAATTGATTTTGATTTTAATATAACTTTAAACGTAAAAAGATACTGAATAAATTTTCTAAACGTATTTTAAACAGAATCTGCCAAGAAGGATTAGTAATTTAAGATGCACATGGCATAAATAATTAATTGTATATTGAAAAATTAACTGGAACCTTGGTTTAGAAAATGTTCTTGTGGGAAGTCGCTAACAACTTTTCAGATAGAAAAAGCTTATTAAAATATGCTCTCCTCTGGCATTTTGATTTTATTTTCTGTCCATATAATTATAGTTATCATACTTGCCAAAAATAAAGAGAGTGTAATATACTTATGGTAAAGACAGGCTAGGTAATATATATACGGGTATTATCATCAGTCATGACTTGCAAGAAATAAAAAAAAAAATCTTAATGGAATTTTATTTTTTGCGGAGAAAAGAGTAGATTTCAGCGTAGGTTGAAAAAATCAGGCAGATTTCAGAACAACTCTGTAAGAGTTCTTAATTTGGTATCCATAACACTTTCTCTTCCAATTATTTTATGAGGGTTTATACTTAATACAGAGAGAAGTCACAACAGTTGCTTATATATATTTTAATTTTTTCCACCGTATTTATCCATCCATATTCTTGTTTCTTTCAATAAAATTATAAAAAAAAAAAATATTCCTTATCCGATTGAGAATTTAACACTTACAATATATCTAATAATAAAAAAGTATTTGTTTTATACTCTTTCTATAACTCTATCTCTGTCCAAAAATAATAAAACCCATCATAATTGTTGTATATCTTATTAAGTGTTTATTACTGATATTTTATTGTTATGGATATAGTTTTTCCATCCACTGTGTGCTTATTGTATGGTGGTATATCTTTTATTATATTTTCATTTCGATATCGAATTCAATAATATTAAAGAATTGTAGGAAAATGATGCAATTAATTAAATTGTTACACATATTATATTCAAACAACCAACACAACGTAAATTACATTATATCTCTCAATAAAATATTTATTAGGAGAGTTTAGGTATTCTATGTTGCATATTGAGATAAAATACTCACTAGCGAATAATTTTATTAGGCTATATAATTGATATTTATAGACAACAGACTACACCAGTGTGTCTAGAAAGTGATTCTAGTTTTAGACATCTAGAATAATTTAAGAAAACTCGTATTTTTAAGTTAAGGGAAATGGATAATGATCCGAAAGATAGTTTTTATACAGTCTTTTCCACTTTTATATGCCAGTAACAATACTGATATCACTTGAAACTTATTTTAGCGTCGTTGATCTTTAAAAAAAAATGTGGGAATTATGTAAGTGGGCTTTTATAAAAATGATGGGGTTAATTAGTTTTCAACCGTATATGTAGGGGTTCACCGAAAATGGATATTGTTTCGTAGTCAAGACGCCTACGGTTTTAGCGCTCTTACAATCTTGTGTTCTAGGCTGCTTATTGCTGGACCTATACCTTATGTCGGCACTGTTGAACAATTAGTAATTATATTTAATACACACTATAAAAGTTTAACTCTTCTCTCCCATACTTTTATTTTGTGTGTTTTTTGTACAAAGTATAAATGTTGTATTATTAAAATAGTTATCTGTGTTAATAGAAAATACGAAATAATTGACCTTTAATTGAGATGACTTAGAACTAAAATCGAACTCACATAAAACTCATTAATAACATCACATATTAAAATCAATTTCTAATTTCCAATTAATTTCAAGTTTTGTAAATTGAATCAAAGAATGTACACAATCAGCATGATGTATAATATTTGTTTCTGATAGAATATTCAAGACATTACATCATAAATTTTTATAGCTCACCTTTTTTTCAGAGAAAAAGTTTTTTGTTTTTTTTTTTGATAGAAATCAATCAATCTATCATGCTGATTAATGTACGAATAAAATGATCTAATCGGTTATAAATAATTATATTCCCACTTGTCTCCAATTCTTAGTTTTGACGATAACTCTGACGTCATACCAATAAAAAAACATTTCTATTAAAATTTGTGAATTGATTATTTAAGACGCCATTGTAAACTAGAACTACTACGTCACAGTCTATTAATAAATAAATTTCTCTTAAAATAAAATTTAGGTTTTATTATTGTTTTTTTTTTTATGAAAATAGAAAAGTAAATATAATTAGCATTTGAAAATATTACAAATTGAAATTTATTTTATTCGTATTCCTTTTTATCATTTTATTACTACCAGCCTTACGTACACCAATTATTATTTTCTTTTTTCACAAGAACTTTTAAGTCGGCTCATATAGCTTATTTTTCAATTATAATTACGGCGGTTACATGTAACATGTAAATTATAAATATTCCAAACAAACAACTATTTATTTCAAAAACAAAGGAATTCCGACACTGCCCATCAGTATCGTCAATATATTCGTGGTTGCTTCAGTTTACAGACTAGCTCTTTTGATCTTAAAATCCATAATAGTCATTAATAAAATGTTTCCATAGAAAATAAGGGCCTAGAAAAAATTAATGGACTTATGGACTTTTATATATATATATATATATAAAAGAAACTGTGTGTCTTCTACCTTAATTATTATTAATAAATAATTCATATAAAAATCTATTAAAATTTTATATAAAATAGAAGCAAATCATTTAAAATATTTGTTTTTATTAATTTTAATTAACATAAATCCTATGGTGTTATTCGGTCTGTTGTCTACTATCAATATCAATTATATAACCTCATAAAATTACTTGTTTATTATCGGAGTATTTGATTTCATAAAATAAATATAAATCAATCGCTTTCGTATTATAAATATCATTGCTGGTTTAATTGAAGAATGCAATGCAATACCACACAAAGTTAATAGAACCGCTCTTTACTTCAATCATTCGACATAGCCAGCCGCAATGTGTTATTAAAATAAGTAAGGAGATACAACAAATACAAGCAATTTTAATTAACAGTGTAAAATATAAGAGACAAGCAGTCTGCTAAATTGTAAAATTATAAATTAAAAATTTGTTTTATATGCAGTTTGCATACAAAATGAACGATCAAGTTATATATACCTCTACGTTACATTTATGTGCGCATAATACTTGTGTTGCAGTTGCAGTTCTCATTTTCATTTTATTTATCTCTTTTTTTCCATTTTTTTTTTCTTTTTTTTCTTTTATTCTTTCGTTAATTTTTATGATCTTATTTTTCCTTCACTTAGTTATTTATTTATTTATTTATTTATTATTTATATGCTAAGTTGTTGTATAAATTATTGCGACAAGACATCAGCGCTATTTTTTTTTTGTAGGCCTGGCTTGTAGGTCCTCGGTACTTGAGAGAGAGTATTACTAATTTATTATATTAAATGTCGCACACTTGTGTATTTGTACCTATAATAATTTAATTGCGCAGTATAGCAGATATTTTAATGATAAATGGATTTTAATTTTATCGATACTATAGTTTTTACTTATATTTAATTGAATATGGATTGCACACAAAATCGAAAACTTTATATTATTTGTGGTGCTATATCACTTCGATTTCTAAAATCACTTAATTAAATATGGCCAAATTTCTATTCTAAATTCACAATTGACAATAATTTGAAAAAGATGAAATAATTTAAACATGGTTTTAATTTATGTATATAGAATGCAATAAAAATAATTATTTCTCTTATAAATATATTAACTTATTGTGAATATATTATAGTTTTAGAGCTTGCGGTGTATTTTAGTATAAAATTCATTAAAATGTAACAATCTTGTTTTTAGCGCTGCAAGGAAATATATATATGTATATATTTTAAATATATGAACAGTGTGTTTCAAAAGTCATTGACAAATTATTAAAAATATTGGTTGGCTGTCTTCATTTCTTAAACAGACACGGAAAAAGACTGGATGTCATACATCAAATTAGCTAGCGTACAAGGTACAACTATGAGAACATTTTACGACAATATAGTCAATAGTTCAATAGTCTTAATTCAAAAAGTCTTGCGTTAGCTAAATGAACGCTTATATTATTACAATTATTACAAAAGGAATATTTTTTTCTTAAGTTATTGTATTTTAAAATAATTGCCAAGATAACAAATCGAGCATACTAATTCATATCCTATGGTGTACATATTTTTTTCAAAATTACTACAAATTGAGCAAAATACGTCTTCGCTTCTAAGTAACATTAGGACATCAATGTTCAATCTTTTCAAGTATTAACTTCTATATAAATGAAATGTGAAAATTTCGACATATAACAATTTTGATACACTCTGTGTATATCCATATAATGTAACGTAATCGGTTACATAAAACACTGGATTTAAATTATTTTATATGGACATCTGGTGCAGTCTTTCAAGAACTCAATGTTCGCTAGCCGGATAATTTTATAATTTTTATATATCAATTTGAATTATTTAATTTTTTTTTTCTGTGTAATTTATTGTATTATGGTGTATTCATACTACAAGGCACTATATTTACAAATTAATATGTATATCATTATGAATTATGTTATGCGGTTGCATAGTTTACATACTTTTACTTTATATGTATTTGTATATTTTATTTACTTGCAACTATCGTTCATACGTTAATTATTAGCAATTAATAGGAACATTTTTTTTTTTTGTTAACGAGTTCAAGTATTAAGCTGTTTAGTATTTAGATATTTTGTAATTCATTTATTTAAATGGAAATCTTGATATCACTTTAAATAAAAATAAATGCATGAATGCACTTCTTACACTTACTCTGCAATGCAATACCGCTGTATTCTTTTGTTTTATGTTATTTTTTTAATTCATGTAGCTTAAGATGTTCCATTAATAATTATTCATTTGCATCATAACTTTCTTTTTAAATATATTTTGAAACTGAACAAATATATTTGAATAAAGTGAGGAATAAAGTGAGGAATAAACTATTATGATTCTTAACGTTTATACGTTATTAAAATATAGCTATTGTTTAGACGCGGTCTCGAACAATTTCTAATTTTTATCTTTTCAATAAAGATTAATTATAAATAATACCTAATTGTAGATTTAAAAAAAAACGTGTGTGAAGACGAGATAAAATAGAGCTTTTCATAAAACATTGAAAACCTCTAAAATCAACATTCAAAATGATCACATTTCATATAAGTATAAAATATAATCTTTAAAATAGAGATTGCAAGCTTAAAAAATATTTTTTTTACTCAAAAAAGCACATTAGAATGACTAATATATAACGCAATATTATTTGAAAAGTTAAAAAATATGCGTTATGCAAATATGATGCAATTTTTAGAAATATTTGTATATGCCTTTGACCTAAAATTCGTCATATTATTATCTGTTTTCAATTTTATCACTTTTGTACAAATTAAATATAATTACAATTAAATAACTTACAATGTTGCTTATTAAGAATTGCAATTTATCGCAAATAATTATGTTGTATAGTTAACTCAATACAATCAAAATGATATAGGTTTAATATGCACCCGCTGTTTAAATAAATAAATAATTATATCTTCCAAACATAAGAACAAATCCTTAAAACTTCTCGTGATTATTTAAAAGGCACAGATATAAATAAGTAGTTATTAGAATTTACAGATTTAAGTAGTTTATATGTATGTGCTATTTAAAAAAGTGAGGCGCGGCTACAAAAATTGTAATCTTGCTTAAATATATTATTTTATTTTTTTTTAGCATATTTATAACCAGACTTTATATCTTTGAGGAAGTGATTTTATTTGCATACACAAACACTTAAACATAATTTTAATAAAAATGTTCACATTTCAATGTTCATATATTAACCATACTTAATATGAGCTTCACCGCATAATTTAGAATTTAATACTTACTAAATGGAAGGCTAACATTTTTAATTGAACTATCAACGATATATATATTGTATAATGTACAATATATATATCATAAGCGATTAATAATTAATAAATTGAAATGTACCTAACTCAACTGAACTGTATCAGCAATCTCTATAAACACACTCGACAATCGACAATAACAACATCTACATCAAAAACTAGTTCTTCAACTATTTCTCGAACTTAAAAAAAAGAGAGCATAAAAAATTAAAAAAAAAAAAAATTAAAAATAATATAAAATAAAAAAGCACGCAACTATAATAAATCAAAATGCGTTACGTTGTTTTTACCTACAAGTTTATGTAAGAAAAATTATTGTAGCCAAGCAAAAGCATTTAGCTTTGGTTTTATTACATTTATAATAATATGGTAAATACTCATAGTTAATATTTATGAAGAATGAATACAGTATATTTAATCAAACTTATGTTATAATTAAAATAAAACAAAACTAACCCCTTGCATCAAGTATAAAATCATACGATACCTCCCAAATCGATTTTATCTTCATGCGCCAATTTACAATTATCAATCAATGTATTGCTTTTATGTAGTTTCATTGTGATTCATTGTGAGTCATGATCATGAGTAATGAATT
Source organism: Catotricha subobsoleta (assembly GCA_011634745.2). NCBI lineage: Eukaryota > Metazoa > Arthropoda > Insecta > Diptera > Cecidomyiidae > Catotricha > Catotricha subobsoleta. The sequence continues at coordinate 19,230 of JAABKK020017498.1, forward strand.
CGCCGCTGTAATATTAAACTTCAGGACAAATTATTTAAATTTTTGAACGCATTAACATCGTACGTGCCCTGATGGAAAAGTATCTATAAAGATTCTTTAGAAATATTTCAAAGTTCTTTATTACCACTGATTTCTATAGAATTTTAATTTTTTATAAAAAATTTCTTTAGTTTTCCCAAAAATTAAAATTCTTTGTTTAAATTTATTAAAAACAAAAATTCTTTGTTTATTTTTCTAATTTTTAAGAAATTCTTTGTATTTTATATTTTTTTCAAAATCTTATCTTTCGGGGTTGCAATGCACTTTTTAAATTATGTAGTCACCGCGTAATTTTTTTTTAAATATCATGAAATCAAACTGCTTAGATGTTGTCTTCTGGACTTGACTATCATAGAAAAAGTAGTATTAGGGAGAAGGAATTGATTGACTATGAAAATCATAGCGAAGAAATTAAAAATTTAAAGAAATTTCAATTAAAATATAGATTGATTTTTTAAAATAACGTGCAGTTGGGCCCAAAATCTGCAGTCAGCCTGAAAAAAATGCAGTCAGGAATCGCAGTTTCAGCAGTCAAGATTTTTACACTCAGCTATCAGTTAACTTCAGGTTATTGGAAGCTGAGCTTTGATTTAGAG
>JAABKK020017509.1:0-19846 GCA_011634745.2 Catotricha subobsoleta
TCGTGAAATATTTTAGAATTAAAAATATTTCATATAATTCATTTTTCACATTTTTCCGTTTTGCTGTGGAATTGCCCTTATACGCAATATAATACTAAATCTAGATAAAATATTTTTCTATTCAACTGTAAATGGAAGGCCATGTATTTAGAATTCCATTTATTTATTTAATTTTTTTATGCTTATTTTTTATTTTCGATACAATTCTGTTGGCTGAAGTGTCGCATGTCCCAAAATTTGATTCCAACAAATAATTCAAAAATTAGTTGAAAAAAAATGCCGATGTTTCGAAAGTAAAGACTGAATGATATTTCTTTATATTCACATAACGGATAAGTTTATAAGTTATAAGTATATATATATGAGGTTATTTAAAGCTGGCCAGTATGTATTTAAGTATTTCATGGAAAATATTTGTAAACTATGGCAATTTTTTTTTCTTCTCTGGTTTATGTTTTATGTTCTAAATTTAGGGAAAATTAAATCTACAAAACAGTTACCAAACATTATTATTTTCGCATTCAAATAAAAAGAAAAACGATAAAAAGAAAATTGATTAATGTTTATAGTGATAATGTATCTCTCTTTGCAAAAAGAAAACCATCATGGTGGATAAATATTCAATATATTAAAATACATTTTCAGCACTGAAGTTTTTAAAACAAAGATTTTCTAAATTTTTTTTTTATCGAAAGTAAATCAATTCGAATATAATTCTTCGAGAAAAAAGCGTTTTTTTTTTGCCTGTTTTTATTTTTAGGGTAAAAGTGATAAATTTTCTGAGATTGCGGGCTTTGAAAGGGATTTGAAGATATTTATTATACGTGTGTACAAACCGAAAAATGAACAAAACAATCTGTAAGTCATGTTAACACTCACCACAGTGTATCAACATGATATTTTATTATTTTGCTTTGATTTGTTGCAATCAGTGGTTACAAATGTAATAATTTCGGTATTTTACATATGGGAACTATTTATACTACCAGTAAGAAAGACCTTTTGTTTGGTAGAAAACAATCCAAATGTTTCAGTAAATTGTTCCAATGTTCGGTAGAAAAAGATACATTTTATTGAATAACGTTTTCCCCCCGCTAGAGCCCCACTTCGTTATATTCCTCTTTTCTAAACCTATTATTCTCTCTTTGTGAAAATATCCCAGATTCAGATTATTGAGTTACTGATCATTTGGACAATTTACACCAAAGTCTTGACGCAATACGTTAACTTATACACTTTTATCGTAACTTACTTTACTTAAAAACATCACAATTTAATTTAAAATGGATTAACTATATCTATATAATTATAGTTTAATATTGTGTGGCTATATAGCACTCCCAAGTCTCAAAAGGTATTTTTAGACTACAGTGCAAAAGTGGTCTATTAAACCGTTTATATCGAGTCTAAACGTCCCGTCTATATACGGTTTATAGACCAAAATGCGTTTATAAACCGTTATTAAACGGTAATAGACTAAACTAGCTATAGACCATATATAGACGGGACATTAGACCCTATATAAACGGTTAGCGGTCTATAGACCATTTTGAGACTGCAATACCGATTGAGACTAATATGACTGCAAAGGGAACCTCTAGGGACTATATTATAATAATAGAATATAACTTTAACAAATTGCATCTGAGGAATATAATATTAAAATCTGAAGAGCAATACTTATATTATGTTTTGAAATAAGACTGATGATATTTAAAAAAAAAAAAAAAATTTATTGCTCTTACCATATTTTATGCGGTTATAGTTATTTACAAAAATCTATAAATCAAATGCCATAAAGATAAAATCTTTGACCACATCTATAAAAATTCCCTCAACCCCAATCACTATTTGTGTTATTCAAATTCAAATTTATGTATTTCTAAAAATGTTAAAAATGCGCAATCAAACTCAACCACAAAATTATTTTTAAATTTAATAAAAGGCGACACTGCACTCTGAACGTGTAATACAATATATAGAATTATAATTAGATTTAGAAAATTTTGTTCCAAAAACGACAAAAGTTCTTTATTTATATTTCTTTTTTCTTCTATTTTAATAAATCAAATATTAAAATAATAAAATGATCGATTTTGAACAACACCTTTTTGCCTTTGAGTCTATTATTAATTAAACATGCGTTACGTAACTTATTCTAATTAATGTGCCCACATAATCCTAAATATTATGTTGATATCGAACTTATCAAGTTAATTAGTTTTGGGAGTTATTTATATATATTGTATTGTATAGGTAGTTTATAGCAGGGATGCGTACTTTTCAAATTTTATTGGGGTTCGGTTCTAAGGGTTCAGTTTTTGAAAAATTATTTAAGGCTTCGGTTCTATGGGTTCGGTTCTGAAGTCAAAAAAGCAGCGGGTTCTTGGGGTTCGATTCGGTACGGTTAGGTTCGGGACACTTCCCTGGTTTAAAGTACACACACTTTCGTACCTCGTACGAATCTACTTGAAAGCATATTCTGAATATAGGTACAAGTAAATATATGTATATGCTTAAATATGCCAAAAACAAACACAATTTAGAAATATATTATATTCTATATAATAATAATTAATTATCTTTAAATGTGTAATTAAATATATTTGACATAATAAATTGAAATGATAAAGAGAAATGTAACAGCATATACAATTTAGAAAATTGTGTAGTTAGCGACTGAATAATAATATATTAAGAAACATCATACTTGGACAGCGCTCTTTCATTAGAATTCAATAATTTAATTAAACTTACAGAGATTTTATTTATTTTCTATATGAAAATATACTGAATCACAAAAAATTCAAAGCTCAATAGGCATTTTTAGACAGTTGTCTAAATACATAGGGATAGGATATAGCTTTGCTATAGACTATATAAAGTCTGTATATCGGCCACTCTTGTTTGTCTATAGACTGTCTATCGCTTTAGACAGACTATATATATTTAATTATACACAACTTTCAACACATCTTCCATTTGTAACGCTTCAAATAAAACCAATCTAACTACATATTATTATTATAATTGTTATGTAATAAGTGTGGGAGTCGCAATATCAGTTTATCGTAGTGTGTATCGTATCATTATGCGGATTCTTAATTACGATATTGATAAAGATATAATGGACAATACATGTTGTCTAAACGAAGTAAACCTATTGAAATTGCTGTATAACCAAAATTCTATGGAGTAGTAATCGTAAATTAAAGATGTGTATATTGATATCGATATATCGATCAGAGACATAAAGGTCATCATTCATTTTCCTTCAGAAAAAAATGTCATAAAAATAAAATATACAAATTTTTAAAATAATAATGTCAGTAGCTGAAAAATTCTAACTGTCACAATAAGATTTTCTATTAAAGAAAAAAGAAAAGAAGAAGAATGAATTTAATACAAAAAAACAATTGAATTGAATATCGACTTGTGCGAGTCCTAATAATGACTAATGAGGATAATAATATGTCGACATAATAAGAATACAAAAAAAATTGTATATAAATTATATATTTATATACCTAAATTTGGGTAGATATCATATATGTGTTTATCGATGTGAAAAGATATTGTTTAAGTAACTAAGTGGATAATAATGTATTAAAGCTATATGATAATCCCGTACTTCACTAAACAGGAAATAATGTTTTATATAGAAGAATATACATATATACTTATTTACATGAGATATAAATTTAGTTAAAATTGATTAAGGGTAAAAATATATGATAAAGATGATGTCGACTTTTAGTAAAATGAATAATAATGCAAGCAATCTTATCGCGTCAGTACATTGTATGTATATGAACTTACTATCTTTATATCATTTGAATATTTTCCAAACTATTTATATTCCAAAAAAAATATTTCTCCATTTATGAGGTTGATCAATTTTGAATTTCAAGAATGCACCAATAAAACTTTCTCTACACCAATAATTAATATGCTATTTATCGTTACGTATATTCTATATGATTACTTGGAATATAAAATTATAATTCAATATACTTGAAAATCAATAAGTCATATTCAAGAATAAATTTGTTTTATTGAACATATATCATCGCTATAATGCTAGCGACAGACGAGAGAAATTTTCTAGAATAACGAAAGTGGTTTAAGCGAATTAAAAGAACTGTTTTTACCTTTTTTTTAAAATATTAATAAACGTAAGTATGCATAATTTGAAGAAAAAAGGTAACAATCATTTCGCTTAAATCACTTTCGTTATTCTAGAATATAACTCTCTCGTCTATCGCTAGCATAAGAAAATATATAACACGAAATACTTTAATTTCATATATGGATGTTCACATTGACAACAACCGCATAATACTTGATTACTTCATTCATAGGAAAAAGTACGTACTGATGAAACAGAATAATAAACGTCAACAAAGAAATTGTAGAAAAAATGCAAAAAAAAAACCGAAGCACCGATTGAAATTTAAGTGGAAAACTACTTCTATATTGACTCTTTTCAAGTATTTTATTGAAATATTAAAATAGATTTCTTTAAATTAGTCACATTTTTCATGAATTAACTTTATTTAACTGGAAAAATACAATCCATTTATGATTCGATAAATAAGTGAAGCTTTTGAAACAGTTTTTTCATTCATATTCAGGTACTTGAACAAAATCATCAAACTTTCATGTTATACTAAAATGCTATATCCGCAATTAGTATTGAATTAATAATAATTTATTACATAATAATTCAGATCTTTAGCACAATTCCACTCAACTAGACTGAAATTTATCAACAGCGATTCAAATATAAAAAAAAAGTATTCTAGGAATTATTTTCTGGAATGGTTAAAGTGAACTAAAACCGAATTCTTGGGATATTTATTCTAAGTGATAGTTTTTTAATACGTCATTCATCATATGAAAATAGTTTCAACATTTATCGATTCATTTTCTCAACAAGTTCTTTCTTTACAATGCACAAGGGTAAAAACTATCAGTTCTGAATTTCCGACCGTAACAACCTTTATTACGAGTTACCTACGTTTTAAATTTTAAGATCTTCTCAGATTAAAGAGATGTCAATGTAACTCAAATTAGCGCCATAAACTCATTCTTTTAAAAGGAAAATCTTTACTACATGTTCTGTAGTCACTCCCAAATATAATTTTATATACGTACGAGTGTATTCGGGCGCTACAACTTCAAACGTAGTAGCTGCTTGGTATACGATTTTCATTCTTATGGGCATTATGCCATAAAGTAAAAAAATCGTTTACCAAGTTTTAAGTTGTAGCGACAGTATTGTATATAAGAAAATTTATCCATTCACGTAAGAGCCCCCGTAGTAACATATGTATAATGTATATGCGTTTAAAAGAAACCGTACTATTTATTATAATAATTTGTGTTCTTACTATAGCTATATATATTAGGCATATACTTAGAGTACTTCATTTAGATAATAATTGAACTTTAAAAAATAACCAAGAAAACGAATAATGAACATAATAAATCGTCGATGAAGAATAGAATTGAAGTGCCGTATACTTAATATATATATTGTTAAGATCTATTTTTATATAAACGAATGGCCTATATGATATTCCTGTACTCTATAAGTACCAAAGTATTATTAAAGGAGGTATATTTCCTTTTATATATAAGTGGTAACAGCCTAAAAATCATACTTCAAGCGTATTTCAGATCGATCCTTATTTTTCAAACATAAAAATCATCTAATTCTCTCAAGTTATAGCTAAATGCTTAATCCTATAAAATTTTCAAAGAATGGTAAGATTTTCTTTTTATATTTTTTCAAGTAATTCCTAATCTAAATCTATGTACCATGTATTGTTGTAAACAGTGAACAAATATATATTTCCTTTACTAAATGTTATTTCAGATGTATATAGCGCAGGTGTATAAACCTAGGGTGAATTGGTTTGAATGTTATGCTCTAATCTTTAAATATCCTTGTCAAGATTTTTTTACTTTTCTTTTGTAAATATTTTCTTTCTTTTTAAGTTTAGGTATAAGATAAGTATATAAAACCTTATTCGTTATTAATTGGTTTAATCCCTTATTACAACCAAAATATATAGATTTATATCGTCGTTGAAGTATCGCATAACCGCATAAAGCACATCATAAAGAACATTTTTCAATAAACGTTTAACAAATATATCTAATTCTATTGTTTTACGTCACTTTCACAAAAATATTTTTATTCTTGACCCTACGATGTTTTACACTTCAAACCTTAGTCAACTGATGAAGCGAAATCCCATACAATTGTGAACTGAATTCAACACTATTTCGATTATTTGTATTTGATTGTACGCTTCGTGTCAGCCAAATTCATGTCTTTACCACAACTTTATTTTATTCCAATAAATACCAATAATTATTGATGAATACTAATAAAAACTGGATGGATAAACATTAGGGTGGATCGAATTTTTTAGAACTGCCGGTACCATCATTTTTTAAGTAGCATTTGGTCTCCTGAGTGACATGTATAAATGATTTTGAAAATAAATTAAATTTCGATATGCTTGAGGCTCTTGAATTTGTCAAAATTGCATAATCTGGTCCTAATTTAAAGCACCATAATTTGGTTTCGTTACAAGTAATTGTATTACTGTATTGTCCAGCATTTAGAGCAAGTCAATGCCTTTCAAATAATATATTATTCATTCGTAGTCATTAGATTTTGAATAATCGATTTTTTGATGATAATTGAAACATAATAACTACGAACTTCGTAGTAAACTACGTATGGTCAATATATTATTTGAAAGGCATTGACTTACTCTAACTGTCGGAGAATAAAGAAATACAATTACTTGTAACGGAACCAAATTACAGTGCTTTAAATTTGCAATTTTGACAACTTCAAGAGCCTCAAGCACATCGAAATATAACTTATTTTCAAAATCATTTATACACGTCATTCAGGAGACCAAATGCTACTTAAAATATTAGGGAACGGGCAAAAAATTCGATTCACCCTAATATACATACTAGTAGATACTAATGGATTCTGATGGATTCTAATAGATTTTTTTTCGTGTAAATACAAGATGAAAACATAAAAAGGATCTTGAGAAATAAAGGATATTGAGCAGTAGAGGATATTGAGAAGAATTTTGAGAACTTTTAAGATGTTGAGGATCGAGAATAGTTTTAACATTTACTAAAACATTTAATAAAAACTATTCCACTACGGAATGAATATATTCTAAAATAAATAAAATATTGTCAACGAGGTACGAATTAGTATCCAAATTCAATGAAAATTATGCATTCATTGCGTATTTTCGCTCTGAACATAATAACATTAACACGTGTTTAATCAAATATCACATAAGAATAATTAGCAAATCAAAATACATTGTGATAGTGAAACATCCCATATATGAGAATAGCCGCCGAGCACGACATTTTATTTATAAACTCAATATTCGTTTTGATTGATTTTTTTTTTGTACTTTTTTTTCTTAAAATAATCAGGGATGAAATGAGGATCATTTTTTTTTATTCCATTTTGAATTATTTAGGGATATTTTTTTCAATCGCATCGCATGGTTTAAACCAAAAACGGCCCAAACCATAACTTGATTTTTTTTTTTCAAAATTCGACCGAATATCTGAAAAATGAAGTAAAGTTAACACAAAGTTTTCCATCCCAGAAAAAAAAATTATACGAAATTAACAAAAAAAAAAAGAAGAAGAAGAATGAAAAAAGAGAATAAATAAACAAAAAAGAAAATATGTGAAATTTTTCAAACATCATTTGCTAATAAGTTACAATTATAAAAAGTGACTCTTTTGCTCGCATCCTATTGAACAACTTTATTCGTTTCAATAAACAAACTCAAATATCACCCACCGACAATTTAATTCATTAATTTTTTTTTTTTTTTGCCTTTTTTCATTCAATTTTTTTTGCTTTTTCTTCTTCTTTTTCTTCTTGCTCACATCAGAAAATATAACATACCAGAAGAGTTTTTATAACTAATAATATAATTAAAATTGTAAATAAACTATTTAGCACATTTTGTGGTTTCAATCAATTATGGAATGTGTTATAAATATATATTTTTAAAATATTTAATTATTTCTATATAGATCTAAATGTACTAAAAAAAACCGATGTGTTTGTATTTATATTTTGTCGAGTTATAAAATAAGACTGTGTGTTATTCGAAATGCGCTAAATTTAGTTATGTGTAGGGGATATTGTGGCGAGACGTGCTATATAACAACCCAAAGATGTGTAACATCTAATTATAAGAAACAATGTGCAGTATAAGTTTTAAACGAAGGGTTCCATACAAAATTTATCCATATCAGGCCCCCACTTATTTTTCGGAAACGCATCCAATGGTACTCCATTTACCCCCTCTGACACCCCTCCGCACAAAGTTTTAGCGTACAATTTTGACAAAGAGATAATTTACACTAAAGGTGGGAGTCAAATGGGGACCATAGCGGGCGAACTGGGGTTACATTGGATGCGTCTCCGAAAATAAATGGGGGTCAGTCATAAGTAAATTTTGTATAGGTTCGTTCCTTCATTTAGAAGTTATTACACAATTGTTTTGCTTGTGGGTGTTGTGTCTTTGCCCTCCACCGATAATTGTAGGCCAAATATGAATCGTTTCTGTTCAACTGTGAAAAACGTGTATTAAGGTTTTAATATATGGATCAAAGAAAACAAACTTTACAAAAATAGTTTTAATCAATAATCTTTTAAATAACTTATTTATTGCTTTTACCAAATAATTTGTGTGTTCGCCCTAAATATGAAAATACTAGTGAACGAGATTATTATCAGCCAGAGAAAAAAAATAAGAAAAAATTGAAGAGACCTGAAACCAATATAAATGGTTTTCGATTGCTGTAAGTTATCTCACTTTTTCCAAAAGACTTATTTTCATCCTCTATCCGACATGAGAGCATATTTTCCATGTATTTTCATTTATCAATAATTTTTATTTAAATTAATAGCAAATTTATGCATAACATTTCCATTATTAATCGGTTAACGCACCGTTCTTCCCCTACAACAATATTAACTTATTATGCAGAGTTGAAAAAAAAAAATTAAAATAAAATAAAACAATTAAAATCTGTACAAGAATTCCTACTGTGTTTGTTACTTATATGTTACATCGCAACAGCAGCAACTTGAAAACAACACACACACACACACACAAGCTACACATATGTAAAGCTCTACATTTCAATTACAATTTCTATGAAAAAAAAAAAAAAAACCGTACATTTTCATATATTGTATTGTGCGTGGAAGATTTATGACTTTTCACTGAGACTCTCTCGGTTTTTTCGCCAGAAACTGTTTACAAAATATTTATAAAGTTTACATTATTGTACGAAATGTATATTATCATAAATTTTAATTTTAAAGTGTTCGATTAAAACTAAATAGAAAAATTATACATTTATTTGTAAAAATAAACACCGCATGTCTGTATAAAATAAATTAATTTATAATTGAATTCAATAAATGTCGCACAATTAAGTACTTTTACTTACTTATTAGTTATTGTTTATATATTGTTTTGATTTGATTTATGGTTTTGTTTTTTTTTGTTTTTAAAATAAAATTATAAAAATAATAAAAATAATATAAAGTTTTTTATGATGTGTTTACTTACTAAATCTTACGCGGATCAACAAGAAACCCATAATAATTTTTAATTCACGTTTTTAATTTCGGTTGTTAATGGAACCTAATTGAAATCGAACCATATATTAATAATTCCATAACAATTATCGTACATACCAACTAATGAATAAATAAAATATCGGTGTGGTACGTCTATAAAACTTTCCCAAAAATCTATGCATATAAAAATAGAAATGACATTTTTTTTTTTTTAATACACAGCATCTCTAGTTGCTGAGGCAAATCCAGAATATTTACTATAATTAAAATAAAATAGGTAAAAGGCAATATTACATAAACGAAATGATATTTAGATTTCAAAAAGAAAAAAAGGAAAAACGTAAAAAAGTAACTAAGTGCGAGTGTATGTACCTATAAATTGTGACAACATCAATGCAAAACAACAAAAAAATTAAAAAAAAAATTAAAAAAAAAACAAAACAAAGTTTCTCGTAATTAAGTAATTAAGAAAGCTGTGCGATGGATATACTAACAATTTCAATTTAAATAAGGCTTTAAACTTTATAACCTTTAATATCATTTAATACCTTCAAATTATAATTGAAGTATTTTTATAATATAGATAGATTATAGAGATAGCTGTTTATCTTGATTCTCGCTATATAATAAAATTTTATCAAATGTTCATTTAAAATGAACATTCATATATAAATTTTTTATTATTATATATTGACATTGTTGATACCTACAAACAAAAGTTTGTTACTTAGCAGAAATAAATAAAAATAAAAATAAAAAATAAATAACAAAAAAATAAAATCTCGAAAATAGCAGCCAATAAATTTATACTGCTTATTATATAAGCCATTGACAATAAGGATGACAAACACTAAAACCCAGCTGAGTATAACTCAATAAATTTATTATACAACAGCTGATTGCATTTTGTGATATATATTAACGTACAAAAAAAAAAAAAAAAAACAAACACAACGATTAACTTCACTTCCCATATGGTTTACTGGCGAATTCTGTTTAGTATACCGATTTTTGTAAAATAAATAATTCCGATTTTTATTACGTCAATTGCTTCAATTCAAAAATACATTATTTTTATATTTAATTTATTTTTCCAAATAGTTGTAATAATTTCTATAAATAAACGATATTTTAATGATATACATATTTATAATTATTATATTTTAATCGTTTTGTGTTAGTGCCACCACACATTATATACTTACATTACACCTATATGGTCGAGTGTAAATTGCATTTTATTCTTTGTTTTCATATTATTTCATTATTGTCATTGTAAATACTTACATATTTAATTTGTCTAATGTGTTTGTTTCCTGACATATTATTATTTAGTTGTTGTTGTGTATACGCTGTTTTGTTGTACGTAGATATATGTACTTGCATCGTTAGATCAAAAAAATTTGGTTTGAATTAAAATGGATGATTATATGCGATTAGTGAAATTTAAATGCTTTTTGAGTACATATTTATTTTCAACGTCAGGCTAGTTAGAGAATCGAAGTACATTTGGTTTTTTGGTTTTTTTTGACTAAAATTATCCTATTTCCAACGACGTAAAAATCAAAAAAGCATTAGTTTTGAAATAACATGAATTTTGATAATGGAATTGGATTATAAATAATGCATATATATTTATTCGATTTATAATTTTCAGTAAATGAAACTCACTATGTGAGCTATTCATAATATATGAATGCAATGCGGTGACCGGTCAGATTTGTTGAATCCAATATTGCCGAAATACAATTTTGTCGAAAGTAATTTTGCCGAAATGGTACATTCCGAAAGAATCTCTGTACAGATCGACTTGGCTACCATTCCACCGCATTCTGGGGCATCCAGCATCATTTCACACTTTTTCATAGTTCCTCCGCTAGGGCTTAACCAAATGTACCATTTCCGCAAAATTTAACTTTCGCCAAAATTGTAGTTCCGGCAAAACGACTTTCGGGAAACCTTCTGTTTCGGCAAAATTGTATTTCGGCAAATCTGAAATGTACCCGAATGCAATCAATATTACGTATTGAATACTTAATTATTTTCTATATACAAAAATAATATTTTATTATCTGGTTTATAAAAGAGAAAAAAAAAATTATAATTATAATAATAATTAATTACATTCTCCAATGAATTTTAAATGAAATTCTATTCCCAATAATTTTTTCATTATCATAACAACAGGCCAATTTTATTTAAATAAAGAAAAAATAACAAACCAAATCCATAAAGCACCTAACCTTCACAAATTACATTTCATTAAACGACCTAATTTAAGAAAAATTTGGTTTGAAAATCAACAAACAAAAAAAAAGAAAAAAAAAACGAGAAAAAGATTAATAATTTTGTGTAAAAAAAACGAAGCTAAATATAGACTTTTTATCGGTCGTCCGTAAAACCGAATTATCAGAAAAAAAAAAAAACTTTTTCTTTATTGTTAATTCAAATAATTGATATAATAATAATAAATTATTCATATAAGAGAATATACAGATAATTCTGTATTTAGTTTTTAATCTCTATTATCAAATAATAACCGATTTTATGTCGATCAAATTTTAATATAATCATTTTTTTTTTTTTAATAAACAAATAAGTATCATCTCTCCGAAATAACATTTACATTTAATTTAAGTTAGCTTTTAAATTAATTCAATTTTAAAAGTTTTGACACTCTTTTCGTTTTTTTTTTGTAAATTTCACACAGATTGTGTTGGTCCTTACTAAAACATGTTCACTTGACATTACTTTCTCATGTTTAAAATTACTGTGATTAATCTATAATTTTGTGAGCAAACAGTTAAGTATTTATCAGCTGCTTGCTAAGCATTACACCATGACATGATTTCAATTAGCAACTGTTTTTGCATCCATTTTATTTCTATTTTTTGTCTTGTTTGGTTTTCGTGTTTTATTTTTAAATTTGTTCGATAAACTTTTTTTTTTTCAATAATTTTGTCATGCAGTTTTCTATACACACTTCTTTCAATCGAAAAATCTTTTGGTTGTCATTTTTTTTATTATCGAATTAATTAATGTAACCGTTTAATTGAACGTGGACAAATTATATTTTAATTCCACCAGTGATTTATTATTGAATATCTCCAGTAACTCTAATCTCTCTATTCGCAAACATATTTATACGGTTATGATCAAGAGTTCGCAGTTTAGCTATTTGGACTTTTCGCTTGATGGAATTTCCGATTATTAAATTTCTGTAGAAATTAATTTGAATCGATGAATAAACAAATTCATAATAAAAACTTAATTCTATGAATTTATCAATTTTTTCTTCTTTTTTTTTCTTTTTTTTTGACGTGGCCAGTAATTTATGAAAAGCAGCATTGATCAAGTAAATTTAAATTATGGGACGGCTTGAATATTAATTGAGTTTTTGGTTTACTCTGATTAATTTTTTTTTTAATGCGCATTTTAAACAGTGACGAACTCTGACGCTAAAATAAATCGCCGCCAACTTTCCGGCTATAATTTTGAATTTAAAGGTTCGGAAAATATTTAAAAAGAAAGTTAGTTTTTTTTTTTTTTGTTGTTCTTTGGTTGATACAAAAAAAATATATGGTCATCATGGCTCCAATCTGTCACATTACACTCACACGCATATTTTGGCCAATATCTTTAAAAAAAAAAACATAAAATCCGAATAATTTTCTGATCGCAAAATATGAAGATCCCAAACGTCTACATTTCGTACATACAAAGCGTTTAAATGTGTTTAAATGTTACGAACTGAGTTTGGAGGTCTTAAACGCGTATAGCTTCAAAACTATCAGAGCAAAGATACAAAAACTTTGTATGTACGAAATGTAGGCTTTTGGGATCTGCATATTGTACGATCAGAAAATTATTAGGATTTTATGTTTTTTTTCAAGATATTCGCAAAAATATGCGTGTGAGTGTTACGTGACAGATCGGAGCCTTAATCATATGTTTGTCATTAGTTACTCGCATCCCAAGACATCCTCATCCTCATCTATAACGAAAATGCCAGCGATTGTGACTTTAAAACTTTTCCAATTCGCCCCTGGTTTTAAACGTTTTTATTGTTGATATTATTTTTATATATATGTATGTATGTATATTTATTTTCTTTTTTGTTAAAGAATTATTTACTTCGAAAACTGTATATATAAAATTCATGTTATTGAAAACTGGCAAAAAATTAAGCGGGTGGCCAAACACATTGGTTGATGGTTCAAAATTGACAGACAATTTGTTGCCTATATGCGTAATAATGTTTATGTGGTAAATTTGCATTAAATGTATATTAGAAACGGGCGGTTTATCGGTTTTTAATGGATGTATAGTCGTAAAGGATTATGGATAAACAAAAGATAAAAATAAGAAGTTAAAAGAAAAAGAAAAAAAAAGAAGGGAAACAATATAAATTTTATATTTGCAAGAGATTAAAAAAAATTGTTTGATTTTTTATTAAACGAAATTTTTTGTTTTTGTTATAGATAATTGAATAGAGAAAACCCGTGTCTGTTCAAAACTCCTTTATTATATATTTATACATTTTTTTTTTATTATTATTGCCGAACGCATAAAAATGAAAAACAAACTTAAGGTAAAATTTTATATTAATATGCAAATATATGTTTTTGACATTGATAGAGATTAGACTGAATGATGAAAATATTTTATGAAAACTTAGCAAATATGGTTTAATTTCAGTAAAACATCAAGCTACTCAGCAACCGCGCTCTGAATTTCAAATTCACAAGTATTGCAAAAATGTTTGCACAGTTTTAAAAAGTTTTAGTCAGTTTTCTAGATTATGAATTTATTATACCTGATTTGAAGACGTTCAGTTTCGCATATCTGGCCAAATCGTATGGTGAAAATTCGATAAGTGATATTTAGTGCTATTATTAGGTATATTCTTTCATTCTAAAACATATATACCTAGACCTCTACTTATAAGTGTTTGATGATTATCGTACGCGGTGGCATTTATACTGATAAAAATCATTTCGTTCATATGAATGAATGGAATATAAGTAGAAAATTATATTATTTGTGAGAATAGGTGAGCGCTTTTACAAAATAGTGTTAGAAATGGTGCCATGAATTATTCCCCACTGCATTAACCCCCATATTTGTAATAACTTCTGAACGGAGGGTCCTATAGAAAAGTTATCCATGGCTGATCCAACTTATTGTTGAAGACGCATCCAATGGTACCCCATTTACCTCTCTCCGACACCCCCATACATTTTATTTGTGTAATACTTTTGAGAAAATGTAAAATTATACTAGAGGTGGGGCGAAGGGGAGTCCTAGTGGAGGAATTGGGGTACCATTGGATGCGCGTTAGTCAGGGATAACTTTTCTGTAGGACCCTCCGCTTAGAAGTTATTACAAATATGGGGGTTAATGCAGTGGGGGATAATTCCAGACACCGTTAGAAATATGTACAAAAATGATCCGCATGTTGTGCCTTGGGAATATGGGCAGAACAAAATGATTTTAAAGATTTTTTTTTTTCAAATGGGTTTTATTTGGCCATACATTCACAAATGTGTTACAACTAAAACAGTTACATTACCAAGTGTGTGATATCAAATATTATATTAATCCCAGCAATTAAATCCATTGCAATTTACCAAATAATATACGAATTGCACAGATTTTGTTGTAATTTTTACTCTTTAAATTTGGCAATTTGCATTTTTTTTTTCTTCTTTAGTCTAATTTTTTATGTAAGTAATTATCAGCTTTATTATAGAAATTATATTGCTGATATATTCGCATGATATGATAATTAAATTTCATGTAAAATAGAAAAATAAAATGACATAAAAAATTAAATCTAAATATAAAAAGTGTATTGCAATTGGTATATAAATATATTTGTGTAATTCGTTGTGTGGTTGTGCGTATATGCATGAATCTTTTTAGTTGAATTTGATGTTTGCTTTTATTTTTTTAAAAGCCTTATTAAGTTCTATATGTACTTTTATATTAAATTCGTCATTGTCGTCAATACATATATTAATAATAATAATACAAAAAAAGAAAAAAAAACAAACAAACAAACAAATTTCTGTCGCATTCAAGCCCGACCAGAAAATAGACTATACACACACGAACGATGAAATATACACAACATTTCTTTTTCTTTTTTTTTTTATAAAATAAAAATAATATAAAATGATAATAAAATTCAGCTAACACAAATACAAAAAAACAGATTTTCGGATGTAAAAAATACAAAATATGTTTCCAGTAAATACGATGGCTAAGGTGATTGGCTATTTTAGTAATATTTATTCAAAAGTCTTTTTTCTTTCTTTCTTTTTTTTTGTTTTTTTTTTTTCTATGGTAAAATACTTACAATAAATTAAAAAAAAAAAAGCAAGTCCAACTTTAAAATACTAACAACATTTTTAGTGTAAGTATAAACTATAAACTTACATCAGAGATCAGTCGGGGCATAACAAGCTTAAGCTATTTTCTTACATATTAGTATAAATTTTACTCTAAATGTATGGAATATACTTTTTACTTATGCGTGCACAACTCATTTTTCCTATATGATGTGATAAATGGTTGGATATGTCGGTGTGTGGGGTATATGTTGTGTTGTTGGTATTAAAATAAATTATTTTGTATTGTTATTCAACAATGTGTATAAATAAAAATGCTGTAGAATTTTTTTGATTTTTTTTTTTCCTTATAATTGTGTGGTTTAGAACACAAATGATTACGCGAACAATATTATAAATATATTTATCTTAGTATTTGAGAGAATTCATATAGTTAAATTTTTCTTATCAATAAAAGTGGCTCTGCGCGATTTGCGTTTTTCCCTTTGTTTATATATATTGTTTTTGAACATTGTCCTAATAATGATTTTTATTATTTATTATTTATTATTATTATAATATATGTAAGTACATTACTTACTGCAAACATGAACTAAAAATAAATGGTGTTTCTTTTCTTTTTTTTCTTTTCCATTCTGTGAATTTTGTTTGCGCGCGCGCGCGCGTGTATGTATTTGTTTATTTTGTGATATTTGTTGTTGTTTATTATAAGTTATGGAATAATGTGATCTTTTATTATATTTTATATAATATTTTTGGTTCAAATCTCATCCAAGTTGTAAAGTGTATAAATGAATTTAAAACTCATATAGTTACAGTTTTATATAAATTAGACGAAATATACCGAATGTAGAAAACTTTAATATTTGCTCTTTTTTTTTTGATATGAGTTACGGGAAACATTGATTGATTTGAAGTTTACTTGAAATGCATCATAATTATTTATAACAAGCTAATATTTGTAATGAGTCAACTCTCATATTAAGGTCACTAAAACTGTATTTGATTAAAGTCTATATGGAATAAACTATATTAATGACGCATCCAAATAAAAATAATTATTTATAAATACAAAACTATAGGTACAATAATGTAACCGAATATCCACAATACACACGTCCTGTCAACCATAAATAATTGCTTGCAATCAGGGTGCGCACGCTTTGGATTGCCGGGGGGGGGGAGGGTATTTGCAAAAATATTTTTTTTTTTCTTCAGCCAGTAAATTGTGAGAAAAGGTCTTCACTTCGGTCGACGATTGCAAAACCGCCTCAAAAAAAAGGCTTATCCTTAGCTGTCTTTTGAGAAAGTGAAAAAAGATACTATTTTCTCCAAATTCATCCGACGATTACAAAATCGAACTAAAAAATAAATGTCTCTCAAAACACAGGGGGGGGGGGAGAATACCCCCCCCCCCTACCCCGTGCGCACGTCTGCTTGCAATATTTTCAAAGGTAAATTTTCTAAGATAAGCACGCATATCTATAGTAATAAAAATGGGTGACTATTTATTCTACCAGTAAGAAAAACCTTTTGTTGGGTAGAAAACAATCCGCAAATGTTCAATAAATTGTCCCCGATGTTCGGCAGAAAAAGATACATTTTGTTGAATAACTTTTTTCCCCCGCTAGGACCCCACTGGGGATAAGTGGGGATCTCTTCGTTATATGTGTTCCTCTTTTATGGACCTATTATTCTCTCTTTGTGAAAATATCCCAATCCGTAGTAATTCGGGTTATTGAGTTACTGTACCAATTGAATAATTTACCGAACATTTAAATACGTGCCATAAAAATTGAATATGTTAAATAAGTATAGAAACGCAGTCTGTAATATTTGAATCTTAAGTAAATTCATATATTTCTTTTAAAAAAAATTTGTAGGTTCAGATAAATGAGAGAATATTTCGTAGATTAGATGAAAATTTTTCTTTAAACTATATTCAAAAAAATGTATCCACTAAGGGCCATGTTATCAATCACGGTTTAAATTAAACTGAGTTTAACTTTAAACGGCCAACATCGGGCGTTTAAGTTAAACTCCAGTTTAAGGCAATTATTTTGTATGATAAAACCTAGTTTAGCTATGATTGAAAAAATGACATAAAATTAAACATAGCTTAAACTCAAGTTAAGGCTGAGTTCAACTTTAAATCGAGTTTAAACTACGATTGATAAAATGGCCCTAAGAGGTAGAAATAGAGTGTTCAAAATATAAAATGTACCCACAAACAAAACTGTAATAGAACGTATAAATTAATATATTTTTTTTAAAAAATGCGCACATATAAAAAAAGAAGTAAAAATGATTGCGAAATCATTATCAAATTCTCTCTCACTTTGTAAAATATATTCCACTATATATATATAAATATATGTTCGAATTTCACAATTGCATATACATATATTCTGTTAATCAAATGTATACAAAAGATCATTTTCTTGTACACATAATTTTTTTTATATATATATATATATATTGTTATATATTCATATTTATTGTATACGACGATGGATTAGGAAGCCAGTCACGTTGTGGAATTCAACAAGTTGTAGCGTATTATATTTTTGTACAATATTTATTATAATGCGTTATTATATTTGATTATATATATATATATATATAATTTTGACAGTGTGTTTTTCTTTATATACATTTGCATATACATATAGTTATTACAATACTACGACTATCTCCTGTGTGTAATGTTTGTATAATTTCTATAATATATTGCATTTATGTAACATTTAAAGTGCCTTTTTATTTTAACCTAAACTTAAATTTAAACGACAATCTAACGAAAGCGTGTATGGATGGGATCGAGATTAATTTTTAATTTTTTTGTTTTCTATATGACGTGTGTAGTGTGTGATGTGCGGTGTATAGTAGGATTACTTATTTTAAGGGAACACCGTTTTTTTTTTCTACATTTTGGTGACACATTTGACCATTTTGGTCATGAATTGGTCATATATGTGGCACCCACTGTGCTCGCTTGCGATTGAAATCTGCTGTCTAATTGATCCATCTTCAATCGTATGCGGGGTGATACTAGGGAATATTATTTTGCTTTTTATATGAATTTAATACTTGCCAAAATGTAGAGTTCTTCACCAATTTAATTTTGGCAGTTTGTTTTATTTATTTATTTATTTCTTTGTATTTTGTATATATGCGTTGTCTTAACATTTTGTTAAAATCATTTTTTTTTTTATTTTTATTAAATACTTAAGGCAAATGTATTGAGAAGCAAATCTTTCAAATCGTATCAACGACTTAAAGCGATATTATTCATAAATAATACAGAAATTATTAATAATATTTAATTTAAAATACATTCGAAATGATTACTTAGCGGAGGATGATCCAATTATATAGTTTTCACTCACTTTCAGTATAATATAACTCTAAATCATTGCATTTATACATTAAATGCTCTCCGCGGTTTTTATTTGATTGTTGTCATCTATAATGTGTTATTTTGTTGTATTTTTCATCTAGTTTCAATTATAATAGATTATTTAGATATCATTCTAGATTAAAGTCCATATCGGTCATAGCAGATTTAAATTTAATCAAGAAAGAGGTAGCATACTAAACCAATGAAAATGATCAGAATTTGTTTTTCTTTTGCATATTGTAGAACATATGTTGGGACAGTTTTCCCAGAAAACTCTGGATCGATTATTGGCTATAAATTAAAATGATAGATTTTGTGCAATCAAAAGTAATCAAAGGGGACAAAAACCAAAAAACCAGGCTCACCATCAATCGTTAGGTGAGCCTGTTTTTTGGTTTTTGTCCCCTTTGATTACTTTTG
>JAABKK020017520.1:0-19840 GCA_011634745.2 Catotricha subobsoleta
CGATGAGTCAAAAAAGGAAAACTTTGAACCCGTTGCGCGAGTTCTAAACGTTTTCCAATCGGGCTGAAAATTGAGATTTACTTTAATGGCATCTGTCCGCTCCCAAAAACGTTATAGCGTTTAAAATACAACGATGTGACAAAATAATTGTCACCTTAATATATATATATATAAGAATATAAGTATAATAAATAAAGAAGTGTACCTAATATTAGATTTTTAAAATTATCAATATATCAACCTTATTTCAATTAGTTGAACGAGACTAACCGGCACAATATGCAATATAATTTGTATGATTCATTTCGTTTTAAATCGAGATTTAAACACTTTAGTTAAATGCTTTTATTTAGAACCCGCATTGGAAATATTGCTCACAACCGTAGCGTTTAAATTTCTTTTTTTTTTTGTACTAAAGAAACATTAACCATACTTACAATTCCCACCATTTATTTTATTTCTTGACAATTTGATAGGATAATTTTATATTCGATTATTTTTCTGTGTTTCGTAAATTCAAGTTAAATGATGAAAAATAAAATAATTCGTTTTTTTTTGTGTGTCGGTGATACCATAATGTATTACATCCGTGTATGAATACACTTCTGAATAAGATTTCAATCCACTTAAAGCTCTTGCATCTACGTATTTTATAATTTAAATTTTGCCTAACTCCATAAATTCGATTACGACTACAAAACAATACAAATAAGTAAAATTATATTCACATTTATGGTAAATAAGATCCAATAATTTACCAATTCAAAAAACGATGCAGAAAACAAGAGAAAAAAAAGAACGCACGAAGGAACATTGGATCAAATTACAACAAATTATTGGTTTTATTTATGTTTCTAAATTACGTAAGTACCAACAAATTGTTCTACACGAATGTATTTTATGTAATACAACTGGCAGGCCAACAAAACAGATATATTGAATTGCGAATTTCTGAAGCGCATATTATTATATTATAAGGAATGATCTTATTTTGTTTGACCAATTGAACCTTTTGTTATTTATATAACATGACCATTGTGCAACGATGAACTACGACTGTCTTGTCTTCTTGTTTAACTGACTTACGTTTAAATAAAATAATTACACATTAAGTATATGAGAGCATAAAAAAAAGAAACAGTTTAAAGTTAATACAGCAACAATAAATTCAGAAATGAAAACAACATAATTGGTATATAACATGATCCATGACATATGGCTTTAATTTTTGTGTTAACTACAAAATAATAATTGTTTGAATGAATAAATACAATATTGAATTTTTCGTATTCAAACTATGGCTACTACCGATTCAAGGATATTGAATTTAAATTTGATCATTAATCACCTTTTTGCTGTTACAATTTAAAACCAGGTAAGTAATGTAACCTAGGTGGGTTTCAAATACGATATGATCATGATTGTGAAATGTGACACTTTAGAATTTATTTGTAAAATTATATAATATTTCAAATTAATTTACCATTTAAATTTTTTTCTGTCATTGCCAATAATGGAACTACAAACTATAGTTTAATTACACGATGTTAATCGTGCACGAAAACCAAAAGTCTCAGCTTTACTTCACAATTCTTTTTAAATAAAAGACTTATTTATTAATTTGTTTTAACTTTTCAGTTTCACCTCTCTCTCTAAGTTAGTTCTATAAAAAGCGATTGAAATAAATATTAAAGCAAGTTATTATGTGATAGCATTCTGGGAATGTATTTTATTATGTCTGATTGCTTTCTCAATATTTCTTTGTTTCATTTATTTAAAATCATAATACAGTCATTTATAAAATAACGTGGAATTAAATTTCATATTCATTATTTCAATATAAAATAATAAATACCATATAAAATATTAATTATCTATAATCAGTTAAAAAGTAATTAATGACAACTCACATAATTAATGGTCATTGGAAATTATAAGTTTTCTAAAATGAAATATACAATCAGCATTTAAATATTCAATTCTTAAAATTCCATTTCTTTTTGATTGAAATATCGTTAAATGCTTAGCAGTGTATTCCATCATAATAAATTTTATTAAAATGCTGAATATGGAATGAATTTAAACCGCATATAATTAAATAAGTTAACGTCGTGATTAAAAGAAAAACGTTTTCACGGAGATTTATTATAAAATTTAATAATTTGTTTTTAATTAAATTAAATTTATACTTATGATTAAAGCAGTTCTTAAGACAAATGAACATTTTGCTATTGTAAAGTTATTTACAAACCGCTTTTTGTTAAAATTAAAATATTGAATTGGTATAAATGGTGGGTTTTGTTAAATACTTTTATATATATTTGTCATTTGTATGTTGTTGGACAGGTCTTGGTAATTTTCGGAACATTTATAACATAAAATGTTTTTCATGCTTATTTACACATTAGTTATAACCAAGCTAGGAATAGCTTTTACATCGCAAAACCGTGTAGAAAATGCCTTACATTTACATTGGACTAGTCCCTGTGTAATAATGTAAAACAATATTAGACATGTCTTGTATAAAACTGGCATATAAAGAATTTATACAGAATGAGTGATTCAATTTTACTGTTGTACGAAACCCAGCAAGCAAATTATGTCTTAAAATATCTTTGAGACATGAGAGACGTTAAAGTTACTTGCAAACATCTTAGAGACATTTTCTTTTTTGAAATATTTCAGAGACATTGAAGGAAAATAAAAAATATACTCCGACATATTTGTCTGAAATATTAGCTGAAAATAATATTCTAAAATATCTCAAGTAAGTTTAATATGTCTCTCATGTCTCAAAGATAATACCTCTGCGAAGAAGCTTACGTGCTATTCTGCTAAACTAATGACGATGGAGTTGACAGTCATAAACAGGAAAAAAACAAGCCTCCAATGGAATTTGTACACGACTTCATTTTTGTTAAGAATGGTACCCAACGAGACAGAATCTTTTGTTTGTGAAAATATATATGTTTTGGTTTCGATCCTTTAAATAAATTTCGAAGAAATGTGGAATAAGAAAAAAAAACACAATGTCAAAAAAAAGTTGGTTCATTCCGCTATTTCTCAGTAATCAGTGGTCGAATATTAGTCATGGACCTACCAATAAACGCAGGATCTTGTACCTTGTGAAAATATATGTTTTGGTTGCGATCCGTCTACTCAATCCTGAGAAAAAAACAACAACAAAAAATTATAAAACAAATACTTTATTTTTTCCAAAAATGAAGTAAAATGACTAAAACGGCGTTCGAATTAAATTTTGAATTATGATAGAGAGAATTACATAAAAGAAAACCGTTTATTAAATTATGCCTCTTAAGTTTATTTTGTTGAGTTAGCAGATTGATTGAATTATGAAAGCTAAATTAGCTTACTTTTAATTGAATTGAAACATGCATAATGATTTATTTAAACAAGCACATGTAAAATGTAATGTGTCATTCCGTTGTAAATTCCCAATTTAATTAATTTAATTATGCGAATTAAAAAGTTGATGCTCATACAAAATATATCCATGTCAGGTGTAAATAATCTTGTCAGACTGTTGAATTGAAGTGAGAAATAATAATAATAAAAATATTTCCGTTTATTTATTTATTTATTTTTTTGTATGTTTAACAAAGTTTCTAACAATACTCACCAAACATGCATATTTTATTTCTTAGTAAATGTAACATAATTAACATTATTTCTTTGGGTTATCTGTTCTGTATTGTGTCTGGTTCTGATACAAAATAAATTGCAATTACCATTACCCACTTTTACTTTCATTTAATTAATTTAATTGCTCAACTAATGAAGGTAAAGGCACTTCATGAAGGTACGTATTATTGCTGTTTTATTGTGAACTTAAAATTTGCAACTAAATATAAAGGTTTAAACGAATGTTAAAAAAAATTTGCCAATATTTGTTTGAGCAAATTTTTTGTTTTTGTTTTTTTTTTTGCTTGCATTTATAATTTTTTAGTTATTAACGAACGCATGTTCTTGCCACACATGAAATAAAATTGACCAAGTTTTTTTTTTTTTTTAACAACCAAATTTAAAAGTAAATAATCTTGCGTTAAATTTGATACTTATAATAAAAGCATTCACATAATTTTGATCTGACATGCAACTGAAGTTAAAATACACAACTCTACATAATTTATGTTTGGTAGAAGATTGAATTCGTTATAAATTGTTGTTACATGTTTTCTTGAAAGTAATAAGGAGAAAAAACGAAATTGAATTTTAATGCTGCATGTCGATTGTTAAAATTTTTTTTTTTTATATATTACATATTTTATCACAGAGTTATAATTTGACATAGTCTGAGTTTTAACCACTGCAATTATGCGTAATCTGTTAATTACAAATTATCATTCATTAAATTAAGAAAATTTCTTTGTCTTATGGCAAATTCAATATTAATTTTGACGTGTTGAAATGCAATTAGTATAAATTAATTAGTATTTAAGTTATTTTTTTAAAAACGATTCTCGGTAAAATAATTATAATACATATATGTAATTATTTTTTTTATTATCTTTCTTTTTTGTTTTCACTGTTTTTAATATTATTCATGCTGTTTCAAATACTTAAATTCTTATATACTTAAATAAATTCAAAGGATCAAATACTGTGACGCAAACGATGCTATGTCTAACAGTCAATTTTCTGTTAAAACTTTTTGTTTTTGTTTTTTTTGGTCTTGATTACGTAACGTAAATCCATTTTAACAATATTGAGTCATGCAAAAATATTGTTGTAATTTGAGTCATTAATGAGAAAGAATAAAAAAAATTAAAAAAAAACTGGCAGTCAAACATAAAAGAATAGCCTAAACAACATAAAAGAATAAAGTACATGACACTAATACAGGCGTATATTAGTTTAGCCGTTAAAAATTAATACACATACAACATTCTGTGACACGCAAGAAAGATATTAAAATTTATAGCTTTGAACTGCGTGTTATTTTGTTACAAAATAAATTTTAAATTAAAAAAAAATATATAACAAAATAATTGTGTAATTCGATTTAAAAGAAAATTTTTTTTAAAAAAAAATAATGAAAAAATATTAAATGAGGAACTGGAAATTTTAAGAAGCTCGCACGCTTAAAATTTTATTCATTCTGCTGATTTAACTGATTTTACTCATTTAACTGATTCTGCTGATTTTACTGACTTTATATATGATTTTGATGATTTTAATGATTTTAATGATTTTGATGATTTTGCTGATTTGGCTGATTTTGCTGATTTTTAAAAATATCATGACATTTGTCATATATGATATAAATCACTTTTTTTTTATATAAATCAAATTTTTGTTACAATTTAAAATATATTAAAAAAAAATCAGTAAACAAATACACTTTTGATCAAAACTAGTTTATACTATCAAATTAAATTGTTTTCTTCAAGAAAAAAATAATTTGGAATGCGCTCGCATTACTTTTATTTTATTTTATTTTATAAATGTTTTTTTATAAAGAAATCGAATAAAACTGATGAAAATTGATATTAATTTATTACACGCATATTGAATATTTTAATGCGTTTAATGTTTTAGATTTTTATTTAGACAAATCGTCGGCTGAGAGTTGTTTTGTCGCACATCCATTTTTTTTAAAAAGGAAAATAGACCTTAACGACATAAACATAAGGTCTATTTTCCTTTCAAAGAAAAATGGATGTGCAACAAAACAACTCTCAGTCGACGAAATATAAATTTTTATAGAACTTAAAATTCAAAATGTAATACAACTTTGAATTTTTGTCATAAATGCATGATATTAATGAAAATGACATTTAATTTATATCGTGATTTATATCATAATAACCCTGGATTTTACTGACTTTACTGATTTAACTGACTTTACTGATTTTACTGATTCTGCTGATTTTACTTGTTTTAAAATCAGTAAAGTCAGTTAAACCCTATTGACCACAAGTTAGGATATTCCTATGGAAAATCCATACATATCATCGAAATCGTTCCGCTATCTTTTGGAATTCCGTATTGGAATTCCATACGTTTTTCCATTGAAAAATGTTCCCTTTTTTCCTAATATTTCATGTTGGATTTTTTTCCAATCATTCCATTATTAATCAATATATTCATAGGAATTAAATCCTACCATTCCATACATAAATCCATCCATTCATTGGAAATAAATCCAATCCTTCCATACATAAATCCATCCATTCATAGGAATTATATCCGATCATTCCATACATAATTATCAATTGATTTACATACATTTACAAACATAAAAAAATTTGTACAACGCTGATATTTATTTATGCAATTCTTTTTTAGCAATTCTTATTTCGTGCCCAGCCCATCATAGTTCATAGCTACTGAACAAACTTAACACATGCCAAAAATGTACCGTAATAATAATATGTAGATCATTATCAAAAAAAAGAAGAAGAAAAGATGTAAAACGAAAAAAGAAAAAAAATCACAAAACAAATTCCTGATTATTTCATAACATAACATTCTAATCATAACTAATAACATCACACAACATTCAAGTAATAACTACTTAATTTAAAACCATAACAAATCTATAAACATACATACGAGTACTTTGTAATATCTCTCAAATACTAAAACCAAACGAAAACTATTATACAATTTAATCACGCCGCATAGCACAACAGTTATTGCCTTATGGCATCAATACAGGTCATGATTAAATATTCTAGCAATTGCTTCGTTGTCGGTATGATTTTTTAAATAATAAGCAAATATTATTATAATGTTATCTCAACCATTTAGTACTTCGATAGAATCTTCAAGAGCCATTATGACATAATAAAATGCTTCGAATACTTAAATTATTTTTTTTTTTTTTTACAACAGCCGAAAAAAGAAACGGAGTTCAATGAATTAACTAAACTATAAGTATAGAAGCTACTGGCTACAAGTTTTTTTCCTTTCTATTTTCCATACATGATTTATGTGAAAAAGACGTAGAAACATTAAAAAACCAGGTAGAATTCCGTTTCTGAATTAATTACATCTGAACTGGGGCTTCAATGTAGAAAACAAAAATGGATTGGGTGACCGTAAGTGTTAAATCATAGAATAATCATAATAGTATAATTATTCTATGGTTATAAATCATTAAGTGAAACCAATATGTGTTTATCTCACCTATTGAAAAATAAAATATGCAAAATTTGTGGTTGCTTGACAAATTTCACAAAAAAAAAAAAGTGAAAAAAATTAACTTCACAGAATTGACATTTTTATGGTTTATAGCTCTGTAAATACAACTCTCCGGAATGTTCAATAGTTAAAAAAAACCACAAACATGTTGTTGTTGATCTCAAGCAAAAAATAAACAATTTAATTTCTTCACAAGAGAATCAGAAGAGGAATGGTAAGAAATCGTCAGTATGACAAAATAAAACATAAATATTGTATGCAATGGAGGAAAAATATTATATGGAATAATACTTGACTGTAAATTGTTTTCATCCATTTTGAATATCACCGAATGAGCAAATAAAACGTAAGTACAATAAGAAAAAAAAAATACTTCTGTTGTCATGACCTTGAAGAATAGTGATTTGATTGTTGACTGATGATTGATGCCATGTATAAATTTGCTATAAAAATGTATAAGACATTTTTACTAAAGTATCATAAAAATTCTTCCGTTTCATCATTAAAAATTAAGATTTATTTTGTGCTCTTAAGCAAGATTTATATAAGATTCTATTATTTGCGTTGTCTGTTTAATCAAATAACGAAAAGAAATAAAGATAAAAAAAAAAATTGAAGAAAATACGCACTAACTAAGCAGAAAATCTGGTTTTTACCTTCCTCTCCTATTGTATGAATTATTATTTCTTTTTTTTTTTCATGCAGTGAAGTGATATTTTGTTTTTGTCGTTGTGTAAAAAAAAATACGCTATAAGTATCTATAATATTTCATTTGACTCGTTGATTGTACACGCGCTCAAATCATGTAACTATACCTACCTAATTTAGAATATTTCTTTTTTTATTTCATAAAATTACAAACGAAATTAGGAAAAAATAAATAAAACGCGTTGATGAGATGAGAGGATAAATTAAATTAAAAATTTTAAATCATTGATTTAATATTACATAATTTGATTTATTTTTTTTTGTATAATTTCATAAAATTGATGACCTTCAAACAATTGAATTATTATAATTTCAAAAGTGTAAATTATTAATTACATATTTATTTAAATTATGTAATTATAGAGTTCTATCTTTCATTTGAATAACGGATGAACGCATTTAAATTTATGTAAACCGTTTCGTTACAAACGTTGCCTTTCAATTCAAAATCTTTGGTTGGAATTTAAAAATTTTATGTTTTGTTTTTATTTTTATTTTCATCATGCGTGATCTTTTGAAGCATACAAAATCAAATTAAATATTGAACAAGTCATGTCATGGCGTGAGCATTAACAACATTCAAATTTTTTTTATACATATATTTATTTTTTTTCAGAATTCTTTTATGCGGAGTGTTACACGGATGCAATAAGATTTAGGCATCGAAATTTTTTATACAATATTGTAAATCCAACCTCAACTTGGTATTGGTTTGATATAAAGACATCTTTCTGCTCAAAGACTTTAGTATCCAATAAATTCCATAATCGCACATCAACATTTAAATATTTAATAAAATTCAATATATTCTCGTGAGTACTTACCTAAACTAAAGCTATTCAATGATCTCCACCATTATTATTAAAACTGTGTTCTTTTTTCTATAATGGCGCTTAAAATACAGTTTTTCAATATTAGAAATCGACAAAAAAAAATGAAATTAAATATCTATCAAATGGGATTGGTCACGGTTGAACTAAAATTGGAAATAAAAGAAAATACGAAATTCTTATTAGAATTTCATATATTTTATATTTCTGTGTTAATACCGTATAATTATTTATTATTACTTCCAGGTAAGTTTTTTTTTTATTGCTTATTGAATTGATCAAAATATTTATGACATTTTGCAAAAAGGTAAGAATTATTTGAATACATTGTACGGAGATTTTTTCTGATTGATCACGACTAACTGCTAGTGTGTAATTTATTTTTAAATTTGCTGTAAATAATAATCAATGTATTGGTGAAATTAATGAACCACCAGACATTTCAGAAAGTTATTACATTTGCTTAGGAACTACAAAATTCGATGTCCCAGCCATTCAAAAATTTAAACTTTTTTTTGTCAGTAGATAATATTTTACTAACAAGGTTTTGGAAGTACATATATTCAATTTGAATTTGAGTGTAAAAATATGCATGAAGTTGTAAGACTTTGAAGCATCAGTTATTGTTAAAAAAAAATGTGTCTAAAATTTATTCGATTCCTTGAATTAAACTTCTTTAAGATGTTGTGCGGTCTACGATTCATTTCAGTTTTGTTTTGTTTCTGCGAATAAACTAAAGAGAAACATTATAAATGTGTTGATGTTAAATTTAAATGCGGTTATTTGTTTCAGTATATGAAGAACTGAGTAAAACATATACCAAATATGTATTCATACATCGTACATATAATAAATTCATCGCTTTTTATATAAAATAAATTTACGATGTCATATTTATTATAGTTAAACGAAATAAGCAAATATGTTGGTACATAAAATCTTTGAGATTTTTTTTTTTGTTCATTTATTTACAACAATAAGAATCCTATAGCTCAAGGTCTTTTGAAGTAACTATCTTTGTGTTGTCTCGACGCTATATAATAATTTTAATACTCTCGATAATTGTGTATATAAGACGGGGATAAGAGTATTGAATAAGATACCTTCATTATGCCGACCTTTTGCTTGTGCTGATTTTATTTATATTTTATAAGTTGTACAATAATACTGTCCGTATATATCTAAAGGTAATAATGGCATCGGAACAAAAATACATCAATTGAAAAATAAGAAATAAAAATCCTCATTATTTTAAGAATGCTGATGAATGTTTCTATTTGAAGTTAAGTCTTCCCTGCTTATTTTTCAGAGTCACATGAAATGAATGAATTGATCATAATTCTTAGTACACTTTCTCGTATTCAAAATGTTAGGCCTATTATTTTATTTAATATAAATCAGAAACCGATTATTATTTTTTTCTTATTTTTATTGATTCAATTATTCAAATATTTTTATATTATTCAACACATGTATCAATTTATCAATAGGCTTTGGTGGTAACACTTTATAAATAACTATAAATATATAATATGTTCGGATCAGAGACGAACTTCGAAACTGAAATACTTTTCATTTATTTATTTGTTTGATTGTTTCCAATTTATATCAAAGATAAATTAAAAATTTTAATTGTATAGTAAATTAAATATGAAACATATCCGAACCGAAATCAATATTAAAATATGAAACATTTCACAAATTTATTAAATAGCAAACTACCGAACCGAAATCAATATTAAAATATTGAATCAATCAAATAAAATTGAAATTAAACAAATGAATTCAAATTGAAAATAAACATACAATTTAGAGTAAATTACTAAAACTGCGCCCAGTATCAATAATTATAATTAAAAATATCGTTCTTGTTTGGTTATATATTTTGGTCGTTTACCAATAACACTCTTTTTATATAGAGAAATGCCCTAAAACTGGTTCATCCCTGGATCACTCCAAAGTATGTGCTATCATTTTTATTGAGAAAGAAAATATTGTTGAAAGTCATGTAAATCTGTCTGCACTCTAAACTGTATTGAAATGTATGTTAAAATGCTTTATACGATTTATAACTAAATATTACATAAATTCTCAATATCCATCTTATTCTTTTCTTTTAATCGATCTTACTTCACAATATTTATAAATGGTTCATTTCATGAAATGAATATAATTGAATAAATATGATTTTACAAAAAAAAAAAAAAAAAACAAAGAAAACTTTTGATAATTATAAAGAACTGAGATTCTTTCTATATGTGGTAGAATTAACTGGTAAGCTAATTATGATGTTGATGCTTTGATAATTCATATGTTTATCAACATTTTTGTTGAACGCTTATTTTATTATATTTTTTGGTATTGAAAATCCTGCACATAAAAAAAGAAGAATAAAAAGATGTAATATAACTTCACAATGATATTGCTTGTGCCCGTACTTTGCGTAATTTTCTACATAATTTTTGTTATTCATTGATTTACTTCAATGGTTAAACATTAATAATAATAAAGTTTGTTAGAATGTTGACATTATTTAGTAAATATGTGATATTCAATATTTATATTAAAGGTCTCCATTTTTATTATATATTCATATCTATTTCATCGATATTAAATAACAAGGACATAAAATCTATGTGCAGACGTCAACAAGACTATTTTATCTATGTAGACTAGTCTAATATGTAATGAGAATAAATACTTAAAAAACTTTTTAACAATAATTACTTTTAGTTGCTTGGTATGTAATGAATTTTTGATAATCTCTCTCTGTCTCTCTAATACAGAAAATTCTTTAATTCGAAAAGTTTCTTTCATTAATTTTTTTTTTGTTTTTATAGAAAGAGGTTACTGTATTTATATTTATATTTACACAACTTCCAATTACATCTTACGCACATTCAATTTCTATACATATAACAACACACCTGTTTCTTAAAATCAATTGCATATAATCTTACCTAATAATTTCACATTTATCTTTGTTATACGTTATGCGCAACATTAACAATTATATTTCTCTAGGTATAAATGTTCAAAACATTAATTTTAAATAAATTCCACACTTTTAAAGGCCATCATTTTTAATGTACGACTTCACTATATACTATATACACGCACAGAGAAAATACATAATAATAATGTGTGTAAAGTATGTACGAATCAACGGGCGTCTTAAGTACTTTCAATAATAATAAATTAGAGAGAAAAAAAAAGTAATAATAAAGAAATAAAAGAAAAAAAACCATCAAAAATAACTTTATTGATGAAGAAGTAGAAAAAAAATATATATATATACTTAAATACATAAACATTTCCACTGCAGTGAAAGAATAATTTAAATACATATGTTTTATAAAACGGCACAGAAGAACCATCAATGATGATGACGACGACTACGATGACAATTGTAACGCTTGAATTAAAGTATGTTTACCATGCGTGAAACTTAGTCGTATGAAAAAAAAAAATTGTTATAAAAATAATACATAAAGTTTGTACGCCATATTGAAAAACATTTATACTTTATGAATGGCTTTAAATCAATAATGAATAATAATAATAGTAATAGTAATAATAATAATAATAAAAGAAATAGATGTTTGTTGATTGGTGTTGATGGTTGATGGTGATATTTAACTGTTATGAATATATGTAAATGGTTAACGAACATTTATAGATTATTCAGTAAATAAATAAAATAAATAAAAAAAAAAAAATGAACATTGAGCAATTGAACAGGTTAAAACTTACCTACTACAAACACTAGTGCGTTTATATTTATATTAAAAATTAACAACTATGTTTGAAAACCAGAAATATTTCATATGACTAATTTTATGGGACATTGATTTTTTCATATTGGAACCAGAATAATTTTGGTTTTATTTAAACACGCACTATGTATATATGTAATTTTCAAACAGAAATAATCAATTTTATTTGAAAGTCAATTAAAAAAAAAGCGTATTGATGGTAGAATGTAGTAAATTCTAGTGTGAAATAACTTGATATCTGATTTTTAAGTATTTTTTTTAGATTTAAACTCATGCTGGATGCATTACAAATTTACAAAGATAATAATTTAAGTAAATCATAAAAAAAAAAACATTTTCAAACAGTTGGAATTCTATTAATTTTTCTAACCTGAATTGTCCTTTCTAATTATTAATTAATTCTTAGAATTTTATCAATATTTTTGCTGTGTTCATTTAACAACGGTTATTGTAATGCTAATGATAAATACAAATTCACCAGTTTTAAT
The DNA here is from genome assembly GCA_011634745.2 of Catotricha subobsoleta. Lineage (NCBI taxonomy): Eukaryota > Metazoa > Arthropoda > Insecta > Diptera > Cecidomyiidae > Catotricha > Catotricha subobsoleta. The sequence goes on from JAABKK020017520.1 coordinate 12,970, forward strand.
GCTATGTGTACAATATAAATAAATATATTGGTAATATGGTAGTTCTGATACTATTTTATTAAGGAACATGAAATACAAAAATTATTATAATTATAAATTTCGTTGATAATCAGTACCATCTTTTAATAACATTATGACTGAGATATAATTTTCAGATTGTATATATAAAATTGTAATTAATAGAAATAATAAATACGCAGATAGGCCAACGTTATGCAAAAGTGAAAATTGAAATAGAAGTGATGGAAGATAATAAACCTATAATATAACAAACGACATCATGCGCCGGAGATACTAAATAAAATTACATATTCATCATCATGGACAATGCAAAATTAGTTTCACATGAAAATATTTTTAGATATGATTTCATATATTGTAAAATAGAAATGGCGATGTTGTAATATTTGATTAAAATGAGAATAAAAAAAAAAAATCATGTGAGAAAATTTGATTAATTTTATGATTAAATTGTAATTTAACGTTTTTTTTTGTACGCATAACAAAGAAGAAAAAAAAATCATGAATATATTGAAGAAGGAATGGCGAAATCATAAATAGTATTGACGTTTTTCTCTTTTTCTTTCAGACAAAACGTAAAATAGAATTTTGATTTGCACTACATGAAGTTATAGCAATTGAATAACACCATGAAGCAAACAATATTATGGTCAACCGATTGGCTTCCGAGAATATTTAATATGTAGTACTGTACACATATAGAGAATTAAATTTATTAAAATTCAAATTGATTTTACTTTATATTTCCGCCTTTCAATTATACGCATCTTTATCGAATTTTTATTTTAAAAGTCATCTTCACAGATGTCTGATGACTTTTATATAGACGCATGTCTCAAGCACATCATATTACAGTGTTCGTAACTTGAAATATAATTCTATACTGAAATTAACAAGGACGCGTCATACACAAAAATAATCAAGAGTGTAGAAATCATGAAACAAATTTGATTAAATTAACAATAAATATAAAAACTTAAAAAAAAATATTTTCTCCTTGAAAACGAATGTAGGTAATATATTTTTTTTTTTTATAAAAACATTTCCAAAAATCTAACCAATTGTCTTGATCATGCGAATATCAAATTATTTCAATATTTAAATCCAAATAAATAAACTGAAAATCATGAAATTGTTTAACTAAAGTTGACCTTAAAGTTACCAACGTTAATTAATTCAATTAATGTATTAGTTACATATAATCGCTGTAAATCTTAATTCTAAACATATTTTCATTTATATCCGCAGGTATTATAATTACATTTTAACCAATAATTTAATATACTTATAATTTATATTTGGCATGTTTTGTCTGTTTATTTAAGAAGATCCCAAGCAAAATATGGTTACACTTACAATAATAATAAAAACTTTTATAATTAAATAGCATTAATTTCTATATAATTGAAATTAATAGAAAAATTAAAATCATTATTTTTTATGAAATATGTGTGCAAATTTCGAGAATAAATATTACCAACAATTTCGAATAACCTCGGACTTTTTTCAAACAATCTTAAGGAAGTTAATTGTAAGTGGAAGTTTAAATTGTAAAGATAAACTTAATTTATAAATTTGCTCATACGCACAATTAAATCAAAGTTAAGTAATTTATAAGATTCATGATTAATTAATATGTAATTCAACTTGTTGCTGATGGAGAAAAAAAATAGTAGGAAATATATACAGTTGTATCCAAAAAAAAAAAAAAAAAAATAGAAAAAAAAACTTGTTGGTAAAAACTAGTAACAAACAAAACTACATTTTGAATTACGTTTTGTTTTTCAATTTAAACTAATAATAATTATTTGATGTAAAAAATCTTCTTCTTTTTATCTTTTTAAAAAGTAATAAGTATATCTAGATAGAATTATATTAAGAGGTAAGAGGTAAAGTAAAATATATGCCTAACGCGATTATATTCAAAAATAGAGCTAATATTTGCCACCGTAAAATGAGTAAATATTTTCAGTGAAGCGAATTCATATGATAAATATTAAGATTCATTTGTAAATTTATCTATACATTTGTACATACAAAATCAAATACAGAGAAGTCAATGGACGAATTATATAGAGATTTAAATATTTGAATACGCAAAATGCCACTTTCAAAACAACACACACAATTCGAATTCAGACATAGGTACACAAATATGCGAACAAGCCACTCAAGTCACATTTGAAAATAGAAACCATATTTAATTAAATATTAAAAGTAATTATAACTTCAAGGCAAAAACCTATAAAAAAAAAACTATAACTATTATACACAATTTATAGTCGGTAGAAATAATAAACATGCGTAGAAATTATATTTGATATATGTTCAAATGTTCAGTTAGTTTGATGTAAAATGTTTGTATAGAATTTTAACATTGATATAGAAAATGATATTATATACTCAACAATTTATGTTATAATTATAACCGAACTTATGTTCCCCGTTCTATGAGGTTCTATCAAGTTCTTACCTATTACCCATAATCTCATTATCTCTAAATTAAACTAACTAACATTATTTATTCAATCAAATGCTAAAATATGTATGACACCAAATACAACACACACACACACATATATACAATATACATATACAAATAATAATATATGTTGATACATAAACCGTAGGAATATGGCAAAGGTGTAAAATGTAATAGATATTATATTAAAAAAAAAAAAAAAAATGAACGAGCGCATCTCTTTTCCTGCTGATATTTATAATTATAATTATTTTCTATTTTATTTTCAGCTCTCAATTATAGACCACACATTATTATTGTTTTAAACGAATTATTAATTTAATAATAATAAAAATACATATGTTGTTATTTACACATGTGGATTTGGGTGTGTAGTTGTGACATTTGTGATATGATAAGATAAAATTAAATCGATTTTTATTATGGATAGTAAGTAGTTCGCGGAATATTTTATTCAAACAAGTGTAATTTTTTTTGGTTGTAAAAATATATCGTATAATGTTTTTTCATTAAATTTTTGTAAATGTTTGATGTAGTAAAGATCCGGATCCACAACTTTAATTAAGTTCTTTGGCATTTTTTTTTAAGGAACTCGCAAATATTGACAGATTGTTGATCGTGTATGTAAATTTTTTAATCAAAAAAGATGGTTTTTTAAGCATTCATATTTTTTCAAAGCTGACCTGACAAAAGAAAGAGATTGTAATGTAATTGGTGGATAATTCGAAAGACATTAGATATAAGATTTTAGTGGAATTAGTGACAGAATATCCTTAATATATACATAGTATTTAATATTATTAACACTTTTATATGTTCTTTTATTTTGATTCGATTGAGGATATAATGAATATTCAACTGTTCGGATTTCATAACATACTAAATGAATACTTTATAAGATAAATAATCAACGCTTTATGAATCGAATGGAGTGTATTGTAACAAGAAGCCATCGGCCAAGTTTGAATTTCCAGATACATATTAGTGGAAGTTATACGAACCACATTAAACAACATTTAGTATTATTGAATAAACAAATTATTCACTTACAATTAAAAAAGAAAAAAACATTTATTTTCCAAAATTCGTCTGATGTATTTTTCCATTTATTTTAGGTGAAAACCTAATTCCATATGAGATTTAACCTTAATACCGAGAAACGTAGAATGTATTTAATTTAAATATTTATATAAATGGTCAACTTGAGCACATGCCATACCATTTGTATTTTATTGATAAACTTGTAGAAGGTAATTACAACTTTATATTAACATAAATGACTTTTCAAACAAAATGTGTGTACCGTACATTGCCCTTTACATGAAAATAAAATGCATAGCACATCGTTTTCGCGTATGGTTGGTAACATATTGAAATGTCGTTTTGCAAAAACATAAAAAAAAAAGAAAATTAAAGTAAATAATTGCTGCTGTTCTTTTTTTTTTTTTTTTTTGTAACTTAATTCAAAGTCACATGAAATAATGATACCTCCGCCATGCCATGAGTATATGAAAACATAAAGAACATTATGTTTTTGAGTAATAATTATTCTGTTTGAAAATATCTTGAATTCACTTCCTGCACATTTTAATCATTCTTTTTGTATATTCTTATGGTATAAATGAAACGATACTGAATCATTCATTTGTTTCTATCTTTTACATTATTTCGCATATTGCAATTCTTATTATTAAATAATAAAACATTAACTTACTTAAATATAATCAAACCAATTCCTCATGCGTACAACTACAATAGACGACCGGTATTTATACTTTGTTAATAATGTTCTATGCTATTTGAACATTTTTATTATCTGATGTGGACTGTGAAGTCTCACTTTGATGTTACAACAAGTAATTAATGTTTGGTAAAGTATTCAGTAATTATTGCTAATTACATTGAAATGTAAATATTTTATTGCAATTTTCTGATTTTGTAACAGTGATTTGATCATTCGATCAGTCACAGAAAAATATTTCAATTTGATCCACGAACTTGGGACATTGACTTCTTATTGATTTAATTGAAAAATTAAACGTGATTTTTAATTGATCATAGCTTACTATTTCTATTATATAACATATAATATATTATATAACATATAGTTATAGACGCAAGGTCTAAAGACGTTAAACAAAAATCACATCATAATTTTTTCTATCTCAATTCAAAAGATGAAATAGCCATTGTGCATTGCAATACAATATCAATTGCATTGCTTCGCACATAAAGGTTTTTAATCATTCATTTTCCTTTAAAAATTTCATGAATTTCACAAAAATTTAAATACTGTTCTAAATCAATAATGTCAGTTGCTGAGAAATTATAATAATTGAATTTCACAATATGTTTATATGTTATAATCAAAAAACTTAATGCATAAATTGAATTGAATTGAAAAAAAAAAATGAATTGAATATCAATTGCATCGTTAAGCACCGTAAATGGCTAGCAATTGATCACTCATTAAATACAGTTCACAAGACTTCCAAGCTTCATTTCCATGTTTCATTTCAAAATGTGTCGATTCGATTCTCTATGCTTTTTCTTCAAAAAATTCAAAAACCTTAAACTCTCAATGCAAAAGAAATAGTTTTTTTTTTTTGAATTGAACAAAAGATTTCACAATATTTACAAACTTTTGTGGGTGTTGAAATTAAATTATCTGTAAAAAATAAAGCATATATGAAAATATAAACATATACGCACTTTATCTTATTTTGAATTTGAGTATGTGGGTTAATCGCTATATTCCATTTTATAATATATTTATTGTTTGCTATTTTTGGCTTATCATAAAAAATTATCTAAATAATATTTTCGATAGTAATATAAAAACATATATATTTAACTTTTAATACTATATAGTATTTATATAAACTTTTAATACTACAATTTTTTTTAAAAAATGGAACATTTATCGCATTACCTAATTTAGTGTTCGCAAAATATTTTGTCTAAGTACCTAATAAAGTATTAATAATAAGTTAACGAACATTTAACAAAAAATATATTATGTATTTATTTAAAATGAAATAATTGTCTTTGTGCTTTTTATTTACATCTAAAATAATAAATTCAATTCATTATTCAATTTTAATTTATCATTCGAATAATATGTTAATTATTATATTATTACATACTTATATTTATCGTATGAAAATTTCAACTACGCAAAATCCACCTGAACAAAAACATATATATATATAAATATAATATTTTGAAATATAGACAATAAAAGAAGTGAAGAAAAAAATAATAATAAACATCACTTATATGTATTATTATTTAATTTTTTTTTATGCCGTTGAATGACACTACAAAAATATTACTATTGTTTGTCCGTTCGGTATTTAATCGAAGGTCAAATCTACGCAAAAAAATAAAATTGTTTTGCCAAACCTTTAATAATCACAATAAGTTAAAATTAAGTAGGTATTTACATTTTTTAAGTGGAATATGAAGAGCGAAAAAAATTATTGTATTTTGCAAATTTTTTTTTTAATTGAAATTTAATGTTTTTTTTTGGCTATGTTTCTTTTTATTTTTGTTTAATTGTTACAATTCCAATTTATAAATTCTAATAAAAAATAGAAATGGACTATAATTGTCTTTAGTTACTGACACAGTTAGTAAAGCAGTTTAGTAAGTATTTGCTCTAATAGTAAGTATTAATTACGCAAATTAATCGTTCAATAGCTGGGTAAATATTATTATTATTACTTATGTAGGTAGTAGCTATTACACAACATACTTTTTAAATTAACTAATTATATCCTTTCAATTGAACCATCACCAAAGGCCATACCATATACCAGTATAAATGAAGTTAGTTGGCCTAGAGCCTCATTATAATATAATAAACAGTATATTTAACTTAAAACTGCTCAATACGTTTTTTCTTTAAACATAATCAATACGATTTAGACGTCTTTGGGAAAGGCTAGAGAGTATTATGGATCTGGATAAAGAAGTTTTTAAAGTAATTTAAAAGTCGTCTAAAAATGATCTGGTTAGAATGGTATATATGAAATTGTATTGGTTTGGAATTTATGTCAAAAATTAATTACAGTTTCATGGCCAATATTTCGTGAATTTCAGTTATCACGAAGTCCAAGCGAATAAAATTTTATATAAACAATAAATTGAGTAAATAACGTATGGTGAATCAAAAACGCACTAAATTTTCAACTAGTCTCTATGACCATATTGAATAGATAACAGTAAAATGTTATTTTATAATAAACATCTGTACTGTTACCTTTCAACTGCACTTCATATCAATTGATTCAAAAGTTATAGCAATGAGTCGTGAAGAGCGTCGAAAATTAATTTATAAATTTCGCGAACTAAATCCTAAGCTCG
>JAABKK020017531.1:0-19837 GCA_011634745.2 Catotricha subobsoleta
ATCAAAAAAATCATTTTGTTTTGATTTAAATCAAATTTAAGAAAAAAATCAATTGATTTAAATCATTCATTCCCTGCAGACTGATATTTTTATTTTAGAAATATATTTTAATTATAGTGAAATTTTTAAAGAAAAATGAATGATTAAAAAACCTTTATATAAAGCAAAATATATTTTATATATAATTTTAGAACTATTCAGCAAAAATAGAAATAGAAATATAGGCCAACTATATTTCTATCTATAATCACTGTCATAGAGGTGACATATCCTTAGTCGAATTGAATTGCTTGGATAGGTTATATACAGCATTCAAATCATTAATTATATTTTTGATTCGAGAATCCGAGAAACAAAATGTATTTTGTTTAAACCAAAGCCCATAATACTCTTTAAAATGTGTGCTAATATTTTAAAATGAAAATTTGTTGTTGCTCATATTACTTCAAGTACTAGAAATACAACTTTCAGTTGTTCTTCACAATTCTATCCATTTTTACATGTAATTTGGTTAATTTATTCAATTTGAGTCTTGTTTCCGGTGTAAATTTGATTTTCTACTTATTCAACTTTTCTTCCCTTTTCACCACCAAATAAACTGAACTAAAATCTTTATATTGCTCTCTGTATAGCATATGCATCGATTCATATATTTTTATAGAGTTTTAGTGCTGCTAGGTAAAAGGTATGTGGTATCAATGAATGTATTCTAGCGAATATTTAAGAGTTTTTCTTTTATATATCGTTAGTGAACGAAGCTTTTATATCAGGTGCGGCAAATTATATTTATAGTACAGGTATTAGATGTTTGTGCGAACATATATATTTGATGTGAAAAAAGACGATGCAAATTAAACGAAACATCTATATTTAGAACAATAATCTATCATTTATTCCTTTAGCTAAATAAGTAAAATAGAAAAGCTAGATAAATCTATAGTGGTAAAGAAATGAATTAACACATTTAGTTCCGTTTTCGCTTTTCACTCTTTTTTTTTTTTAGAGAGTTCTAATTTTGTACTTTTGCTTTAATTCTTTCGATTTGACTTGTACACATAATCTATTTCCATCCATGTCATCGTTCTAGTCTGCTTCAGGATATGACGTAATTTTTATGTTTATATAACTATCGGGTTCGATATTAGCTTTTAATTGCTTATTTGTGTTAGAGTAAAAATACGTAAGATTTATTTTCTTTAAAGGTGTTCTTAGGTGCGTTTAGTTTAAGCACTAAAGCTAAAGTTAGCCTCGAATGGAATTGAATATCATTTGATGTTTTAGCTAATCACAGTATTTTCTTTACATTTTTTTTCTTTCTGTATATATTTATTCTAATTTATTTATTTACAGCTACTCCTTTTTTGAGGCCGAAAGATTATATCAAAAAAAAAAAAAGGAAAAATATTAATTATAATAACTTTATCTATTTTTTATGATCATTTATTTTATTTAGTAGGTATATAAAAATTATAAATTTTGCAGTATTATTATTGTCGATGTAAAAAAACTAGCTTTTTGAAGATATCCAATTTGCTTTTTGGAAATGGCACTAATGAACCGTGATCACACGGAAATATTATTGTCTTATCAAAGAATTCTTTTTCAATTTTTGTTTTTTCTCTTTTTATAATAATATTTGCCGTGATTAAATTCATCAATATGACATAAACGACAATGAGTTAATAAATATAATAAATACATGTTCAAAATATAAATATTAAAGAATAGGAGAATTAGAAGAAGTTTAATTGGTTAAATAACAATTAAAATATGGGATACCTATAATTGGTGGAATCTTGTCAAATTGTTTACGTAGTGTAAGATACGATTGTTTAAAATTAAACATTAAAAAACTAATTAATAATAAGTAACTGGCACTGTTATGAAAATAGATGAGCTATTTAGCACAATTTTTTTTTGCATTCTTTATACTATCAACTCGAATTTGCATTTATCTTCTAATCTATTTCACTACCAAATGATTCTAGCCAAGGAACTAATTTTTGTATATTTGCAAGGTCCTATGAACTTGTGTTACATATAAAAAAAAATTAACGATCAATTAAACGAGGATTGAGCGTATACCTAATATAAATGTAGCTATATAGAAGTAAAATAAGTAAATAAAAATGTTGAATTATGATAATCACCTCAACCAATATCTCAATGTAATGCAACATTAAAGAAATCAATGGTATCTAATACGCAACATAGTTTTCAGCATATAAAACATATTCCATTTCTTTCATGCAAGAAGCACAAGAAAGAAAGAAATATGTAATAAAAAAAAGAAACAGCTGAAAAGTTGGCCAACATACATACAGCCACCATACAATTTATAAGGTAAAATGTAACTTTATTTCATTTTACATTGTGCATTGCATATACTTATTACCTACATAATTATTATTGGTTTACCTTTAGAAAAGTATCTTCAAAGTAGGTAGAAGATTTTACATACCCACATTCTCTTATATCAAAACAACACTAGCACACAATGTTATAAAACTTAAAATATTATAACACACACATAAAATGGAGAAAAAAAAACATATAAATTTTAAATATGTACTGTTGTGTTGTGTATCTTTATCATTGAAATATCTACTGTAGCATAAAAACGGCACAGCAGCAACAAACAGAAGAAAAAGAGATTTGCGTGAGAGTTTTTACTTCTTTTTTTTTGTTTTTATTAAAAATAATATGTAAGTACATATAATATATATAGATGTAATATATATTTGTATATATATATAAAAAAAAAAACAACAAGAAAAAATAGAAAAATGTGAAACTGGATCAGTCATTTCATTCAAGTAGAGTACGTTAACGCTGTTGAGTAAAGTTTAATATATTTTATTCATTTTATTAATCAAATAACCAAAATATATATAAAAAAATATAAATAAAATGTTACGTTTTGATAGGATTATTTTATTGTTTATTTTATATTTTCTCTTTCTGATGGTTGGCAATGTGTAGCGGCTTTATGTTTTTCAAAATTACGGCATAGTAATGTTCAGGTCGTCGTTATAGGTAGACGGTGACGTATGATAAACACTGTGTTTTTGTAGTAAACAAAATATAAATAAAAGAAATAAAAATAAAATATAATAAAATGTATTAATGCCAACTTTGTATGCGAAAAATTACGTTCTAAATATTAAAGCAATAATAACGTCATAACAAGATTACACTGTTTTAATTTCGGATTCATTAAATTTAGACCTATGTGATCAATGTAAAGAAATGTATAATGATCGCAATCAAAAACAGTACTATGCTCTATTATTGTTACAGGTGATATTACATGTAATGCAATTTAATTTGCCAAAGTTTTATTAAATCATCTAATACAAATTAATTCATTCATTTAGAATTTAATTTTATATAGTAAGTAATGCTTATCAAATGTAATGGAAAACGTTCGGAACAATGTTATCATTATAATATATATATATATTTACTAACAATACATAAAATCTCTAGACTACAAATAGACTTAAAATTAATTTACAAAGCGTACAACATATTATAGGTACCTATACGAAATTTTCAGCATACGTAACTGTATATAACGATGTAGATAGATACAAACATTATCATTAAAAATATTTTAAATCAAAGTATTTTTTTTTGTGTACCCTTATTTATATTTTTAAATTTAAATAATTTGGTAGCAAAGGTAAAGATTTGGTTTTGCCATTTTTCAACAGTGTATTTGTGAATACTTTAAATATGCAAAGAGAACAGAATATAAAATAATGTGAAATGTGAAAAAAGGCTCACTGGATTACGAATTTAATTTAATTTAACATACAAAAATTTACTTATTCAAGATTAAGCATCAACCATGAAACTATCAAAGTAACAACAAAAAAAAAAAAAAAAAAAAAAATGCATATCGCTTAACAGTGTTTTTAAAGAATTTGTCAGTCAAAGAAATTAAAAAAAAAAAAAAACAGTTAAGTAAGTATTAAACTCTTTAGAAAGTTTTCAATTTTTTCTCATAATACAATAAAATAAACCCTTTTATTTTATCAACACTTTTTATTAAATTAGATAATTTTCTATTTTCCCAAAAAGAAAAAAAAACGTGAATATTATAAAAGTGCCTAAAAATAACCAATAAAATAAATTTCTAGTCCAATTTTGTATTATAAACAAATAACAGAAACAGAATCACACGTAAAAAATAAAGAAGAAAAGATACCGACAGTAAATGTTAAATAAACCGAACATTATTATTTCAGGGACATTATATAAATTTAGGTTTAACAGTATTTAAGTCTTTTAACGTGTGTACCGTAACGGAAAAACAACAGAAGCTTACCTCTAGAAATAACGTTTATATTTAATTTTTATTTTATTTAACTTTTTTTTTTATTTCTTTTAACAATAACAACAGAAGAAAAAAAATGGTAAAATAATGGTAAAGCACCTATGGGCATACACGCAGCTACACCAAAAAAATAAAATAAAATAAATAAATAAGAATGAACATAACAATAACAATAATGAAATTGAAGCAGAATTTCTTATTCTAATCACATCCACATTTATTCCAATAATTTTTAAAGGGAAACTCACACATAGCCACATATCCAATCATTCTAGTCTGTGTCACTACTATCACAAAAAGAATGTTCCCACATGCCAATAAACAAAAAAAAGGCAAACTAATAGAAGAAAAAAAAATACACTCCGCAGGCAAGATATATTTCTATACAAAAATACGATTTTGTACTCTTTTTTTTCTGTTCTGTAGAGGTTTATTTTATTTTCATTTTTTTCTTATTGCTGCTGCTGCTTGCATTACAACTCGACTATAAATTATCTGTGTACCTATATATACGCGACAAAGATTGCTCACCATACATAAAGTGTACTACGAATTACGTATAAAGTGAACGAACGAATTGAATTTATTTATACAAAATATTGATAAAAGAGAAAGTTGTCCAGTCATCGTTAATAAAAATAAAAAAAAAAATATTGTAAAATTAAAAAAAGAAAACTGTATTAAATTTACTTACATTCAGAAAGAGATCGCACATATTGGCATTACTTTATTTTATTTTATGCAGACAGTATATTTATATATTTTCTGCTAGTCAAAATATATAAGTACACAACCACAATTTCTTTTTCTTTGCACTGAGATTAAATACCATTTAAATTGGCATTTATGTGTATCGTTGGTAAGTATGTAAAATAATAAAACTAATGCAAGCGAATTTACAAAAACAAAATCGAAATCAATAAAAATCCTAAAGAAAAAAAAAATCCATGTGAAAGAATTAACATTTAGGAAGTCATTGTTTATGTTAAAAAAGTTAGAAACTTATTTAAAAAAAAGATGGTCTCAAGCGACCTGAAAATTAGCCATTTTATTAAAGTGTGTTGTTATCCAATAAAAAAATAAATAGCAAACCAGCAGTGAGAGACGTGAGCAACAATAACACTTTGCCAGTCACTATAGAAATCCTGTATAAAATTCGGATGTAACATTCTTTAGTGATAAATCGTAAGTTTTGATATTTGCCAAAAACTAAGTATTTAATTTAAAAATAAACTTTCGGATTTCATTCAAATGATAATAAATAGACAACAAACAAAAAACAAAAAATAGTAAGACAATTTCTACGGAAATCTGAAAATGTAAATCATGAAACTATGAAATTCATCTTCATATATTACTTATAAAGAAATTCGGAAAAACTTGTTTAAGTGCTACTAGTATGAACAGAAGTTTCAGTTAAGTTTCGATAAAAGATTTACGGATTTTTCAATAAACATAACTGTTCTCATTTTTACTTACAACTAAGCTCCAGCTCACATTTATTACTATTTATTATTTATATATTTTCTCTTTTCGTCTCATAAGCCTCCATACTTTTCTAGGCAGAACAAAAAGTTCGAGCGACTTAAGTTTGCAGTTTTACACAAAAAATAAATAAATATTTTTTAAAAACGATTTCGATAAGCATGAAAAAAAATGAATAAGAATAAACTTTCTGTATGCTATAATATAAACTATATCCTGATTTGGATTGGATTTTATGAAGGGTCTTGGACTCGATCTCGGTCTCAATCTCGGTCTCGATCTCGGTCTCGATCTCGGTCTCGATCTCGGTCTCGATCTCGGTCTCGGGAGAAAAAATGTTCATACAAATATAAGAACTAAGTACCTCCTGCCATTTGTTATACTACTAAAATACTATTTCACAACATATACTTCAACTATGTCGTCTATATCTACGTTCTGGAAGAAAATAAGAAGATAAAAGTATGGCGAAAAATTGTTACACAACATTGTGTAGGGGATATTATAGTTTAAAAGTTAAAAGTTTAATATTAAGAATAAAAGTATTGGCAAAGTTTTTAAGTGAGTACGTGCTTACATTATAACAATACTTTGGTAAAAAAAATAATGTATAATAGCTAATGTACATTCTTCGGTTTCTTGTCCATAAAAATTATTGCATTTAATTGCTTTAAATCTGCTTTTAAACGTTGTTAAATACAACTTTGTATGCAATTAAAAATAAATGACAAATATAATAGGTAAGCAAGCAATTTTGTGGAAGATATTTCAAACTATATTTTGGAAGAGGCAATCTGATTTTCCTAGTAGTTTGCATCTAATAATTTGTGTTAATATTGTTGAATTTATAACCAGGAAAATGACTAAAATTTATCTGATGTAATGTGATAAGGGTCGATGACTTTATTCTTATAGAAAGATAATGTTAATAATTAACTGTACCCCTCTTTATTTTTCTTTAAGAAAAATTTACGTTTAATGTAATTTATATAACAAAAATTAAAATTATAGCATTTTATCAATTAACTTTCTCTTGTAGAGTAAATATATAACGCTTAGATGATACAACATATGTAATATATGTATAGGCGATATACTAATTTCAATTTCATTTACAATTTTTCCACAATATTTTTCGCTTTTAAATGCGACATAATATTTCACTGTGTTTTTCTTTCTTTCTTTATTTTTTTTTTGATGTTGTTGGTTGTTGCCTTCCGAATTGTACTTAAGCTATCTCTATCTATGCTCATATCTACTAAGTTAATATTATACAGTGCCTTGAATAACCAATGTATTTAGTATATCGTCATAATCGTATAGAGATCGAGAGATGTACTCACTTTATATTCTACCAAATGTAAGTAAATCGTATTTGTGTATAGGTTAAAAGTATATATTAATATATTATATATGTATAAACTTATTTATATATATACTTATATTATTATAGACAGAGAGATACATATATAGACGACGACACACATAAGTGGTTTTACATTTTATGACTATAATCGTATGTAAGTATTATACGACCCAGAGCAAAAATAAAAGCGTTCGTTTCGTTATATAGATTAAAGAATTGTATTATGTTAAATGTACTTACCACAGTGATCGGATAAACTGGATTTATAATTGTGAAAAGTAAAATGTGATTTGGTCGTGCAGCTTCATGTCGTTTACGGCGTAATTCATCATTTTGTTGAGGTCCCTGAAAATGATTAACAAATTCGAAAATTAATTTTCACTTTTATAGCGACATAATTAATAGTAATTTTTTTTTTAAACAGCAAACATCTAATAATGAAAGTAAAAGTATTTAGTTCAGATTAGTTGTTCGATGAAATTTAATAAATGTATATTAAGTTAGTTGCTACTGTAACTACAACCATATGTGTACTGTTCCATAATCTAAGAGAAAATGTCTGTTTATCCAGTTTTATATAAATTTCATAAAAGAATTGTGGGTTTCCGTTACCTATTCAAGCAGTAAATATAATAAATGAATCACATCACTTATTTAAATTTTTCATATTTTCTTTCAATAAAATAAGATTCATTAATTTACACTCAAATATTTTTGATTTTTTTTTTTAAATATTGATTTTGATCATAATTTATTTATTATTCACTTAACAATGTTTAACAATGCGCACAATTCTAAATTTCTATCTATGTCAATACTTTTTATATCATCTTCTAGTTTTACAATGTCAATTAAGTACTTTTTATATCAATAACATTTTAAACGTTTCACAAAATTTTTTGAAGTGATTATCATAGTCAAAGTGACTTGGAACGTAGACAACCATTTAATAATAATAAAAAAAAATAACTTGTTATATAGGAGAATATATACAAGGAGAGTTAATTTAAATACCTAAGTAAAGATTAGATTTTTTTTTGCTATTTAAATTTGAATATTATTAATATTATCTAATCTTTCATCATTTATATTTTTTACATGCAAATATTATAGGAATGATAATATGTAATATAAAAATACATATAATTACTGGAAAATTATCATAACAAGGATTAACGAAAAAAAAAATTTGTAATCATAACTGTCACAGTTTGTTATATACTGTGTATAATGAGCAATGGGCATACAATTTCATACATGATTTCAATAGTTTAGAAACATAAATATATAGTTATATAATAATGCATTCAGAGAGCAATTTAATGTAACATCGTGTATTTTATATGATATTTGAAGCTATATGTGTTCAGGTTCCTGTAGAATATTACAATATTACATCCAGCCATACAGAGCAATATAGGTTTGCCTGTAAAGCTTCTGAAAGAGACGTATTATTATTATATTCAACAATAATGATATAAAACCGTCTTTAAATCCGGCTTTATTAGCATCATAAAAGGAAGACGAACTCCCGTTTTCGAGAATTTATTCGTTGCTGTGATAATATTTGCAAAATATATAGAGGTACGTACTATTAACTACATACAATCGTATCCCATACGTTACGATGATGGTAGGCACATATATACAATCTACTACATATATTGAATAGAAATTTGGTTACTGAATTGTATAAAGTATAAGTAAAATAAAAAAAAAAAATAAAAAAAAAAAAAAAAATTGTGTGGTTGTTGGTTTTGCGTAAAGACGACGTAATATTGTTATTATTATTATTATTATTATGATTATGGATAGATGTATGGGTTAAGAATGAGTGATTTTTTTTTTAGGGTAATATTTTACTATAAGCATTCTTATTTCCGTTTTCTTTTTTCTGCTTCAAGTTCGATGTAGGTAATTTTTAGCTTAGTACGGTTCTTCGTTATTTTCATTCTTTTGTCGCAGAGTATACATTTAGTAGTGGTTTTGCTTCCATACACATTTATTGTTGTTGTATTTGGATTTATGCGCTTGAAAAATTTTGATGGTTTCTTTTTCGAGTTTTTACGGGGTTTATAGTTTGGCCATAAAAATTATTATATAGGCAGATACACGAAACAGATATAAGAAAATATCTATGATTTTTCTTCTTTATTTTTTGTGTTTAGAGAGGAGTAAGTTTAATCATTATTGATTCTTTATGGAAGTAGATGTCGGAAATTGATTTTCAATTTCAATAAAAGCTTTTTTTAGCCTATAAAATGAAACATTTTTTGAAATAGGTTTGCAAATATATTTTTTTAAGCGGTATCTAATATTGGGTGTCATATTAAATGAATACAAATTTTGTGTATTCAGATTCAATCGATAAATCAAATCTTTAGCTATTGCACAAAATACAAAAACTTCGATTTAGATACAGCACTAATGATAAAATGTATTATTAAATATTAAATATTTAACATTTAAACATTTTTATTTCCTCAATATTCTATTATTGGACAAGGCTTGATGGCACATCTGAAACAATTTTTGCATAAAGTTTTGTACATCAGGCGTTTTCAGAAATTAGGTTAGTCATCATAAATAATAATAAATAAAACGTAATAAACGAAAAATTTCAATAAAACTCTAAGCTAAATTCTATAGTTGAAAGAAAGTAATAAAAAACGAAAAAAAAGTGTGTGGACCGACAGTTTGAAAGCTCCCATAATTTTATTGAATGCTTACCAGTGACATTGCTCATTACTTTTAAAATTAGTTGAACAGTTTGTTTCTGTTATTACTACGCTTATTTTTCACAAAATACGATAATTTAAAGTGTTTTAACATTAGTCAATCAATATCTTGTCAAAATAATATCTATCATATAAAAAAATAATATATATATATATATATATATATGAAGTGATTTTTAGATAAGATATGAATTTAAAATAAGTGGTTTAAAATTATTTACTTTAAAAGTTATATGAAATGATATTTTAAACGCCGTTGATGATTTCGATCAAATAGATTCAATAAGTCATCGATTTACTGAAACTTAAAATAAAAAAAAATATATATAGTAGGTATATATATATAAAATATAATATATAAATTCATTTGAAAAGATAATATTTCTGTAATCCTGACATAAATCACATGAACACAACAGCGAGCCGTACTTACAGATTTCTGATAATCCATATATTTATAAATAATTCACTTGTGAGATTTTATTCCACAAAAAAGAACGCACGATAATATGAATAATGTAATGTAATAAAGAATTCATACAATATAAGTTAGATAATGAGATTAATATATATTAATATATTTATCGAAATACTTACCAGCGAATGTGAAAAATTGATTTTACTTCATTTATTAAAAAAAAAATATTTTAAGTATTGATGTTTTCTTAATAATTTTACTTCATTTTTGATAATAAAAATGTTGTTGCATATTATCAAGTATTGATTTTGAAATTTTTTTTTGTTCGTGCACTTTTGGAACTTTGGCTAAATTTGCCCTCTTTTTGTTTGCTCGTTTTTTTTTTACCATTTATTATTTGAATTTCAGGATTGAGTGGTCGGAATTTATGGTCCATTAACCAAAAGATGCAGAACTATTTTTTGTTAAAATATACATGTTTATCAATCCATTCGCAACTTTTTAGTTAAATGCAATGTACAAAATAATGTATATTAACAAATATATGTAAATGCTGATAGAATTTTATTTGAACTAATACGTAAATAAAAAAGCGCAACTTTTGTATTAAAGAAAAAGTGATAGAAAAACTCCAAACGAATTTTACTAGGTGCTAAAATATGCAATTTAAATGTTAGCGGTTTAAGACATTTTTTTTTAAATTTTGCATTGATATATTTTGCAATGAGTTGAAGGAAAAATAATAAATAAAACCACAAAACCATTACTACAATTCAAACACTAAGCTAAATCTATCTGAGCTAAACCTACTTTTATGGGAAATTAGAGAAAAGACAAAAAAAAGAAACAGATCACATCATTTACCGTTTATGTTCTCGAATATTTTATGTCTGTTACAACACAATACGAAACGAACATTTTTATGCAGATGTCAACACATTTTTAAAGTGGATGTAAAACTATTCTATTATGCTGTCTGGTTTCGGCTGCAATCAAACCGAATTTATAACCTATTCAAATATCTTAACTAAATGGTGCTTATGAAATATGTGTGTATATAATATATACTTAGAATGTTGCTTTTATATTATTTTATTTTCACATTAAATTGAAATTATTCAGCACAATACATGATAAATGAATATGAAAAATATTTATGAGTAATAGTATGTAATATAAATTTACTCTCGTCCAAATATTATATATGTTTATATGACCAGCAACGTCACGTATACTTTTATCATTTATCATTTATCATACTATTGATTAGCTAATACAATTTTATTTATATTTTAATCTTATACATCAATTTAAACAGTTCCTAACTTAAAAAGAAAAAAAAAAGTTTTCAAGAGATTTTAATGCAAAGCATAGGAAAAAAAAAAAAATTGTTGTTTTTTTTTTTACTGGTACAGAAAAACCTTGAAATATGGTTATAGAAAAACAATCGAAGAATTGAATTTTCTATAGTATATATTGAGATCGAATTCAGTAAATAAATGCAAAATAAATAAATGTAATTTATTTATTTATTTGTATTTTGTGAATATATAGTTCGATATTCATTAGTGCCTTCTTTCATTTTACTGTACGGTAAAACATTTAACACATCACAAAATTATAACCGTATTAAATCAAAATAAACAGAGTCGTTTGTTTAAATTAACACACGACTACATCGAATTGTTTTTATATTTGCGCGCTAAACAAATGCAAATAATTATATTTGAATTGAAACATAATACAGATCGAAATATATTATGGATGTAATGTAATTATTTTGAAATAAACTGTGAAGGTATTCGACAACAAAATTTTAAGTAAATATATTATTAGCAAGTTATATGGGAAGCATCCTACTTAGTACATACATAGTATAAGTATATAGCAATGCAATAACAGTAAAGTTGCAAATTTTTTCATATGATATATTTCACTAGATCATGTTAATTAAAATTTTCTTTGAAATTCTCATTTCAGAATTAATATTTTTATACTATTGTGAAACTTAGACTGCGAATGTATACAATATACAATATAATTTTTTTCGCCAGCAATAAAAGTCCCCTACAAATACGTTCATTCTTTAATAAACATTTATCCGAAATATGATTAATGTTGGATTCCTATGTGTTTAATATCATTTTACATTCACAGTCAACCGACAAAAGTTCACGAGCACACCTAATCCCCAAATTCCCAAATAGATACTTTCAAAACTTCTTATTTATACGGTAGATCATTCATGCTCGTAGCTTATTACACAAATTAACATAAAAAAAATTATATTGACAAATGTGTCACATGAATATATAAGAATTTAACATGCTATACTTATCCGAGCATAAGCATATGGAATATAAATGAAATGAAATTACGTGAATATAAATTATTTAGATAGATGTGATGGACAATGTTTCGTGCTTTCAAGAATGGTATGCAAAGAAAGATTTTTCTTTTTAATTAGTCTTTGCACTTTTTATGGATCCCTAATTTTATGTTATATAATTTCGTGTTTCAAGCGTTTCTTTCTAGAAAATATTATGTATTTTTAGGACAGTATACAATTAAGAAACTGTCGAAAAAAGACGTAAACTAACTAAAACTCAAATGTTAAATAACCATTTACCTTAAAAAAAAAAAAAAACCAAAACCAAAACCTTTTCGCAGAATTTCTACTTAGAAATATTAGAAAAAAAAATGTTGAAATATGTCCTCAAACTCTAAACCACCTACTTCCAAAAATAATATTACATTTCGACGGCGCTGAAATCACTTTGAAAATATCACCATTGCCGGAAGTTTTAGACGATACTGATTCAAGGTAGATAGGGTATAAAAAAAAATAAAAAAAAACAACAACAACAACAAATATTTCAGGCAATCAATTTCCGCCAAAACTGTGTAATATTCAAGAAAATATTGATATTCCAACCATCGGTTATAAAATCGAAAAATAAACATACAGTGTCAGAGTTAAAATTATATTTTTAATTCAATACAAAATATTATTAATGTGAAGTGTCTGTAAGAAAGAATAAAGTGCTACTTGAAAATGTGCATGAATTACTTCAAATTGAAAAATTCGAAATGAGAAAAGTGAACTTAAGAAGTTATAATTAACATTAATTTGATTAACTACGAATTAATTTCTAAATAAATAACTATATATATTTATAAATTGTTCTGTCGCACAAACCAAACATACAATCACACAAACACTTACAAATAAATAAAAATATGCCTCCGCACAATAATAATTGCATATTACCTAATCATAATAATTTCTAAATATATATCAGCAGAGAAGCAATAACAATTTTGACAATCGAACATAAAATTAACATGTGTTTTAACATGCTTATCTATATTTATAATGATATATATTCATATAAATGGTAATTTGCGTGCAAAACTTTTCATTTCCCAAGAAACTCATATTTATTTATATTTATTATTTATAATATGCATATAGGTATATTTTATGTGTATTTTAACTGAGTTGGAAAAGTATAGTGTCTATAATATAATTTAATATTTTTGATAATAATAATATTATATCTATAATTACGTTTTATATGAATTTTTCTGGTATGAAATCTATAATATATAGGTTAGGCAAAGATGCTAATCAATTCAATGGAAATTTTATTTCTAACATTTGAAATTCGATATAAGTAAGTATACCTGATGTTAAAACATTTTAGATATTTTACTCAATATATGGTTGGGCGGCTGTAAACTGTATATGTAGATGTTGGAACGAAATTATATTTGAAAACAGGGTGTTTCCTTTCAGTAGTAAAGTTAAGTAGAAAACTGTATTAGAGTTCATAACCCATACTCTTTACAAGGCATTTTATAAAATTTAAAACGCAACCTCTATGTTCAGTTCATATATGAAAATGTCACACATCAAAATAGCCTAAGAATTCTTTAAATATATAAATGGGTTTTATTTGCCCTCTTTTTTTATTAGTTACAGTTCTGTACACTGTACAGGTCGTTTATTGGGCACTTCTTCTTTGATAAAAAAATAATAAATACTTTAAGATTTTTTTGATTAAAAAAGGACATACTAATGAAATATTCAGACCTCTAGTATTACAACATCCAATATTTTATATCTTAAGCAAATAATGAAAAGTTTACCCCTTAGGTGAACAGTAATCTACCCACATTACAATCAATTCAATTTTTAATTAGTTACAATTACTTTTAAATTTTTATTAATCTCTTTTTAATTTATTTCGAATCCGTAAATTTAAGAACTTTTTTTTTGATATATTCTTCAGATCTAGTCAATTGTATGCAGAAATGAAAACATAATTAAAACTAATCATTTGAAATTTTAAAATAATCCAGGATTTGATTGAGAGTTTTTCTTCATTAAGAAATTGTATTAAAATTAAAAGGGTTCTCAGCTAACAATTTTCATATCAAAATAGTTATATGTTTTACATTTTATTTATACTTTGTTTATATTTTAAAATATTTATTAATTCAAATACAACTGCAAATGTTTATCTTCTTTTTTTTTTAACAAAGACCTGCTTCGAATTACTAAACCATATTTTTTTTTTTTAATTTATTTTCTTTTTTTTATTAACATTTAGAAAAACATTTAATTTCAGTAATTTTTTGTATAAAAACAATTGAAATTGTCAAAAAAAGATTCTAGTGAAATAAGTCTATGATATGCAATTGCAAATATTATTTAAAAAGTATAAAATTTTATCATAACTTTGAGAAACAATATAAACTTTCTATATACCGTTAAGAAAATGGTTCCAATGTCTTCAATTTGTACACTTTTTTATATGATATGCAATATAAACTTTACATTTGCAATTCACTAAAGCCCTTTAACCTGTTCCTGTTCCAAAATATATAAAAATATATAATTTTTTATTAGCTGGGGTTAGCATCCTGTTATTTTCTTTTAACCAACAAAGCACAACAAATATAAACACAAACTCAAATATATAAATATTAAATTGGTTCTATAAATGGTATTAAAAATATATATATATATAAATAAAATAAGTTTATTGTAATCGCATTAATTACCGGGGTGTAAAAGATAAAAGATAATTATTATACCTTTTTGAACAAATACGATAAATTATATTGTGTAATAATATTTCAAAGCCTTTTAACCTGTTCCACATGCGTAGATAATAATATGAAATATGAACATTCAATAAGTAGCGCTTTCAATGTGTTACAAATATATGATATGGTAATGTACCTATACCAACAGCTACAATCCAATCTATTATCATTTTATACATCCTGTCTTACTAAAATAAAATGTATTTTATAAACAACTAAACAACTAACATAAAATGTTAAGCTAAGAAATATTTCTGCTATTAATGTAAATGTAATGTTAATATTTTTCTACTGTCATATTTTGGTAAATAGTTCAATGTTACAAATTTGAAAACTACCACCATTCCCGCTATTCATCATTCCATTATGTTTGTTTACAGCAGTTATTAAAACAAACTTTTTGACAAGTTATAGCTCCGTAGCATATTTAATTATAGATAGCATAGTCTGGAAATCAGCATGTAAGCAATATCTGCCGTGTGACGCGTTACTCTTAATAAATAATATACATTTTTCTTTGTAGATTTAAGTATATTAATAATGATTTTTGAGTTTATTTGTAGTACAGTTGTAATTTTGCGTGTTTAGTTTATTTATCTTATATGTTATATCTGAGGGAGAATGAATATGCTGCAGAGTTATGTCATAGGTTGCATTTAATATCAGATAAACGAGAAGTGCAATGTTAAATTGACCGCCCCCATTTATTTAAAAAAAAAATTATAATATTTCTCCATACAATATAATATATATACCACCGCGAGCAACCCAAAAAATAGTCTTTTTAAAAATTATATACACAGACTCTTTTTTTGTCTGTAGCTCGGAGGCGGTTATGATGTATGTAGAAAATGTAGGTCTTTAAAATTAAATGGGGACTGGTCAGAAGTTATTTTAACTAAACTATTTATTTTAAAGTTTTTGTGTTGCTGGTAATGATAAATTTTAAATGTTTGCAATGTAAAAACAAACATTTAAAGTTTAAATTCTAGTTTATTTATTTTTATCATTATTTAGTTAGTATGCTCACTATAACCAGTCGTATAGTATTTCATCGCGTCTATTGTACTTCTTAAGACTAATCAAAAATTTAAAATAACTATCTCCACACTCCATACTTTATATTCAATAATATACTTCATTTCATCGTAAAAAAAAAATCTATATCGGTTTCGTAGGTCAGCATTTAAATTAAAATTGATAGGCACTTAAGAATATGCATAAAACATTAACATACCAAAAGATAATAATTTTTTTTTTTTGTTATTTTAGCTGATAATTTGGGTAGGTAGGTATGCGTTTAAATGTAATGCGAAGCATTAGGAATCTTGAATGTATTTATTAATTATTATAATTCAAAAAGTAAGTAATAATAAACGTAGTTTAAGGCCGTAATGAGTCATGCAAAGTTAAGATATAGTCTAATATACATGGGTAATGTGCATAAGTATATGTATACGTGTCAAATAAGTTTAGCGATATTTTGGTTAGAAATATAGCCGTTTATTTCTGAAGACTTTATGTTGATTCTCACTTAATTGCGTTATAATTCAAATTAGGAAAATAAATTATTTAAGAATAATAATTAATTATAATATGTTTTACAGGTAATGCGGTTATTGTTTTGTATAAAAAAAAAAAAACAGTTTTGTTGCACATAAGATACATTGTGTGAAATATCGCCTCAAATACTCAATAAATTAGCTTCATATAAAAACAAATAAATTTAAAATTGTGTAGATATTTTACATAAAACTGACATAGTAGAAAATGTGTGGTCACTCTCGCAGTATAGTAGTTAAAAATCTTAAGTAATTAGATAAATTATCTACTTTATTTAAGTTATATTTATCGACTATAAGAGATATTTATGAATTGTAGGGTGGATGCCCAGTATAGGAAGAATAGTAAAAATGATGTCTTCATGAAATATAATCTACAATGACGTAAGGTTTTAAGATTTGTCTTTGTAGTTGATGCTTTAGCAATATGGATTAGATTACGATTAAATTTGAATTATTAATTTTCAAATCTAATGGAGAACGTTATATTTTGTTTTTTTTTTTTTTTATAAAACGAGGTTAAGCTAATAAAATTGTATTCCAATCTATAACTAAATTAAATGCTGCGAATATGATTTTAAATCATAGCCACATGATAATAAATAAATTCGATATTTTATATACCAATCTAAATATAAGTTGTCTAGGTTATATTCATTTAATAAAGCAATCATCAACCGAAAATCATTCTATAAATTATTTGCATCTTTAATCTTGCTTATAACAATATTTCTTTATAATAATGTTATAGCACCATAGCATAAACGTATTTAAATAAAATTGTTGATCATTCTCTATGACAGACAATTATTAATTGTATGGGTTGAATCATTGGTTTGATCTATTTTCTGTTTCTCTTTCTGTCTGGTAACACAATTTTCATGTTTTTAACATTTATATTTTTCGTCTAGTTAAATGGTAAATATAACTTAAATGCACTTTTCCGTGTCATTAGAGAAATTTCATAAAATTATTATTAATGAGTATACACAACGATTAAATAAGTAACGTCTTGTTAAGGTTGAATTAATACGTTTACAGATTATTTACTTTACAAACCATAGAAATATCTTTGTTTGATGATCGATTAGAAATTTGAATATGATCAATTAGGTTTTTGTCCAAGATATTCGAATTATTTCTTATGCAATTCGAAATTATATTCTTTTTTACTAATAGATAGATATTTTTAAACTATAGTTTTATTATTCTGGTTCAAAACATATTAGCATATGTAGCTATTTTGTCGTTTCAGTTGTACGAAATAATATATTTAAGTATTTTTGGTGAACGAACAACGTAACCATTGTTAAAATCTACCAATCTATTTAATTATATCTACAAAAATATGATCTCGTAACGAAGGGAATGCTGAGCATGCCAAATATTCAAATTATTTCAATTAACAATGGTCTGCACTAAAATAAATACTCTCTGAATTTCCTATAGCATAACTATTTACGTCTTTGCAATCAACCTCGTATCTTTTTATATACATTAGCTGATATAATGCAGCAAAATGCTATTAATAAACATTATTTTTAATTTTATTATTATACTATAATATATTTAACACGATAATTGTCCCAATTAATTGAATTGAATTCAAAAGTAAAAATAGGGGAAAAAACAATGAAGAAGTTGAAACAAACAAAAAAAAAAAAACAAAAAAGAAAAACTTTATTTAGCCGCCTTTTGCTGAATTTTCATTTCGTACTTAAAATATTTTCTATTTAAATTCGCGCATTTTGTTGATATTTTATTTCCTATGCGGGTAAAATATCGACTGTCGCTTATATTTAATTAGAATTGTAAATTTGTATTGACATATTTACAAATTTACCATAATTAACAAACAATACTTTGAAACTGAAATGCCAAACGTCTATTTTTAAATTTTGTATTGCGGTTTAGCATTTTCCATGTATCACCACAACACAGGTTATCTTTTTATAATCATAATTTACTAATTATGGAAATGGATTTTTTTTTTAACTTTTTAACATTTAAATCGATTTTATAAAAAATATCTTTTTTTTAATCCAATTATCGATTACTAAATGCATACAACAGCCAAGCTTTAACTAACTCTGGTGGCTGAATAATATTCTATTATTAATAAGATTTTTTACGTATAATTTAAAATAACTCAGAGTGGTAATACATAGAGGTATATCCGAACATCGTGATGTTTTAGGGTAGTCGAGAGTGGAATTTCTATTTTAGTGAAATGGTTATAAACCTTAGACCACCAATGATTTTCCGCACACTTTTAACACAATTAGAGGAACTATGAAAAATATCAAATAAAATTAATGTACAATAGGAAAAAAATATATAAAATAATCCACATCAATCTCCGTGTGTCGTAAGTCGTAACGAAAGTAAATTATAATATAGAAAAAAAAAATTGTTTTAATAAGAAAATTCAGTTGTCATAATAAATTATTTCCGTCATCATTGTAATGTATAAAATGAACTGTAGAAAATATTTTAATTAGAGAAAACATTAAATCCTTTTACCTATAGATGTGCAACATACATTCTGTGCACATCGGTGCCATACTTGATAATATTGAATATAAAATATTCTTCTATTGTTTATATTAATGCTATATGCACAGCACATTGTCTGAATGATGTATATAGTATATTTAATTATTAAAATATGAAAATAAAATAGGTATATGGAATGTGGGTGACCTGACCATTAGGGTGGTTCGTTTTTTGTATAGGAGTTCCAAAAAGTTAAAATTTTCTAGCTCCAAAAGCATTTTTAGATGTGACTGGACCTAAAACGACTATTTTTAA
>JAABKK020017542.1:0-19834 GCA_011634745.2 Catotricha subobsoleta
CAGGAGACCAAGCCGAAGATTTTAAGGGGTCAGGCTTAACGATCTGAATAATTTTTTTCCATTCGATGACCCCTAATATGCATCCATGGATTCTACGGCGGCCCTGGCCCCTGACACTGTAATAATTCCGCCCATACGGGACAGTAAATATCTCGTAGTGGATCGTACCGTACTTCTTGTTTTTGGTTAATTTCAATTTGTATTCTTTAATATGTCATCATATATATTACTTAATATTTAATGTGAATTCTTTGATACAATAAATAAATAAATAAGGTTTATTTAACGTTTATTTTTATCAAAATAAAAGATGTTGCAACAAATATTTAGTATACTTATCAATCTAGTCTACTATCTGATTATTACCTACTTAGAAAACAGAATAACTTGAACTAACAGGTATTTATTTACAGTATTCTCTCATCAATTTCTTGCACAATCTTAATGATAATAATGTTAATAATAAATAAATAAGACATTGTGGTAATAAATGAGAGACGAGACGATGCGACAGACGATATATTAAATAATATTTGTTCATTCTTCGACGATATAATAATTTAGAATATGTTTTAATTTGATTTTAATTATAACTTTTAAATCCATTTAATATATTTTAATCTATTTAGCTTTGTATTTTCTTTTGTGTATTATTGGTGCAATAATATTTATTTTTGCATTACGCTCCCTTGTGACAAACATAATTAAATACCCTACTATCCATATACAAATATTTGCATAAGATTATACTTTAAGAAGTTGGTTCCCAAAATTTAATTTCCATGCCATGATTTTTGTATTGGTAGTAATTTCATAACGTCTAGTAGTATAAAATTTTAAAATTTCATACCACACACTGGCTTATGAAAAATACAATATGGTACAATTATGGTATCTCAAAAAAATAGATTTTCATATTTTGTTGTGATGTTATAATATTTTGAACTTCAAAATATGAAAACCAATTTTTTTTTGTATATACGGTTTTAAGCTCTGAATCTCCTTGTCCGCTACTGTTTTTTAACTTATATTAGCAGATTACTTTATAGTTATTTATTTTTATCACAAAATTAAGCAGCAGTGGGATTTTGTAAATATTCAGATATCGACATAGATATTAAGATTATTTGAGCATTTACAAAGAGTTGAAGATATCCCATCCAATCTCATCCATACTATGGCCTTACTTGGATTTTTGTGAGATTGACTTAGACATTTTATTAATTCCTTAATACGATGGTGGCAAATTTGTCGATATATAGAAAATATGTCTATATGTTTTTAAATTATTTTTCGATATCTATTTTTTGATGAAAATGAGATGAGAACGTCATTCCTCATTTCATTTTCATCAAAAAATATATATCGAAAAATATGAGGATTAGCCGTTTTTTAAATTTAAGTCATTTTCAAAAAAACTGAAGTTTAGCCATATTTTTGGGATGGAGAAGAATAGAATGGCTGACGTTGGTAGGAGAGGCTTTAAAGTTTCGTAAATGTATATTTTTTTTACGGAATGCCACTGAGGTCTGTCTTACTTCGAATTAAGTACAATACTATTAGACAAAATTTTGATATTAATTATTTTTTTGAGCTAATAACAAAGATTTAGGAAATTGACAAGTCCTGGCGTTTCCTAGCGTATTATAAAAAAGAAAAAAAAGAAGATAACTTAACTTAATTCGATTCGAAGCATTACAACAGCTATCATGATTACGACATACACAGCCATACAGCATATATCCGATAGCATAATTAATGTTTATTTGCTGTAAATGCACATTGCAATTGAGTATAACTAAAATAAATAGCATTGCGCAATAATTTTAATGCTGGTATTACAGACAAGTAGCGCACATAGATTGTGTTGTTTCAATTAAATTTTAAAATCTATTAATAAAAAAAACATGTAGGTATATGAACTTAAACTTAGTTTAACATAAATGGATCAAGATGTATTAAAAGTAATATACATCGTACTGGTTTTAAATATTGTGTAAATAAATCTGTGTTATTCTAACGATTTTTCATGTGAAAAAATATTTTTAAAAAAAATTCGCACCTGTTTAATTTTTTTGTATTTATAAAGTTACGGTTATTGTGTTTTGTAATTGAATTAGTTACTTAAATATGTCAAAAATAATATTTACAGATTAGGTTAAATCAATAAATTTAAAATGCGGTTGATGTCCGATGTTCGTTGTCCGATTACAAAAAAAAAAAAAAAAACATTTAAAATTAATGTCACAGTAAGAAAAGGTTATTATGATTATTTTTGATTTATCTAAACGTTATTGATTGATTGATTATTTTATTATTATTGTTTTTGTTTTGTATCATATGTGGTGTATTTTCTGATATTTTGGTGAAAGTGTAATTAACATTGCATTGATTTAGTCGAGAATTATAGATATGAATTAGTTGTTGTATAATGGAATGAAATTATGAAATAGAAGCTAATCGAGTGGTTTTACAGAAGAATCATCTATGATCGACCCGTATTAATTTTTGGAGGCGTGTAACTTTTCTCATTGTGTTTATTCATCCCAAAAAATATTTTAATATAAAATATTTTTTTTTGTAAAAGCTGTATTTAAATAATGCCTTTTATTTTGTTAATCGTTCAACAAAATATTAATGCCCAACATTTTTGTCATATCTTTACAATGAGCAATGGCCATGGAAATGTTTTTTTTTCCACAAATTCACTTTATTCATATTAACATATTGATAAACATCGATGATAAGAATAGAATAAATTGAAGCAATGTATTGTAAACAACTGCGAAATGGCGATAATACAACAATTTATTGTTAATTTTTTGAAGAAATTTTCTTCATCTTTATTTATGTGTCATCTTTCGAATTAAATTCTTTAAATAATAAAATCTGAAATATGATATTAATTACGCATTTGGAATATGGCTTTAGTTGTATGTATTTAAATTTTTATAAA
This sequence comes from Catotricha subobsoleta, assembly GCA_011634745.2. NCBI lineage: Eukaryota > Metazoa > Arthropoda > Insecta > Diptera > Cecidomyiidae > Catotricha > Catotricha subobsoleta. Next base: position 2,957 of record JAABKK020017542.1, read on the forward strand.
TCCTCATAAATACAAATATATCGAAATAATCATTCGATAAGAGTTAAACGCAGAAACATCGTAATAAAATAAAATACATATATAACACAAAACCTTTTATATAAATAAAAAAAAAATAAAAATATTAATAACAAATTATAATATCTTGGTATTTATAGATTTATAGCTACTGAATGTAATGGAACACAAAAATGTTTAGTACATTTAGTGTCAATGTACTTTGTCAGCATTAAGAAAAAAAAAATGAAATAATATTAAAAAATAAGTAAGTATTTAACATTCTTTTTTTTAAAAAATCAGAGTTTTAAAAAGTGTGTGACTCATAAATAAAGGAATTTGAAAATTATTACCACACGTTATTTGATCCAAGTAAATAAACTCTGTATTTTAAAATCGTTGAATACTCTACTCTTATCAATTCAATATGTAATATATACCAACAAATATTATAATAAAAATAACTTTTCAAAATCAAATGGTTGATGGAAGAAGATAGAAGATATGGATAATTTCGAGTTGGCTCTATTCACCAAACAACAATACATTTATCATAAGCATTATTACGAATAATGCGAAACAATTTTGATCACACCCAACAACATTCGGACATAATCTCAGTAGATTTGGTTTGCATTCGATATTGTTAAAACAAAACAAAATGAAAAATAATAAAAAAAAAAAAAACAACAACAACAAATTGATGCTCTATCTGTTTGTATGGCTTAAATCGCACAACATCATATTTTATAATAATGATATATATGTTGATACTTAAAAGACTATCATAGCATTACTTGTATTGTGAACGCTTATACATACTTTACTTACATTAAATATAATAAGTTAAAATCTTTTATAAAAGCATACAAGAAAAAAATATCGGTCGTACTATATACCGATTGTCAACGTCCAGTTTTAGTCAGTCAATATACGTTCAATTGAGCGCACATCATAACATATGTTCTGTGCTTTAACATAAAACAGTTTCGCTAGTTGTAGAAGTACAATAGAAAAATAATTATTTTCTTATCATTGTCATAAAAGTGCTAATTAAAAATAATAAAAATAATTATATATTTTAATGCAACCATTACCCTGAAATTCCATAATGGAATTTTTTAAATTTGGCATTTTTGTTGCCGCATTATTAAGTTTTATTTCCAATGAATTATTTGCTGCATCAGTTAAGATACCAAAGCAAAGAAAACATAAGATAACGAGAATTAACGTCGAGGAGGATGATTTAATGAAATTAAAAATTGATAGTTCCAATAATAGACGATGCGGATATGAGGTAATTAAATTAATCTAACCGATATTTAATATATGCAAAATAAATGTTATTAAATTGTTTTTTAAACGTGAGTTAAATAAATTAAATGTCATATAAAAGCATACTTTCAGTGTATATAGTATTTAATTATGTGTGATAATGCAATCAGTTATTTATATGGCAAACAAAATAATAAGTCGTATTAATTGAATAATCTATGTTGAGTTGACATAAATTAACAAAATTTTAAATATTTGCGGCATGTCATGTGTTGTATTTAGAATTATTTTCATTTAATTATTTTACTTTATTTTTGAGAAATTTCAGAAACTTTCAAAGAAAAAAAATTAATTGGTCCAATTCAAAGACTTCAGCCCTCTTATTATATTAAATAAATAAGCTATAGCTAAAAGTTTAGACTACCATTACACCATTTGAATTATACCATTTCAGCTGATTAGATGCATCTTATACTTACAACTTACAACTCTCCGATATAGTGTATCCGCACAATTTATGAAAATAAATTGGGTAGAGGTGTTAAATGAATTTTGTTATCTGTTGAAGTGATACTCGCGCGAACTTGTATATTTTTGTTTGTTTGTTTGCCTCTTTTGAATATATACTTTAATGCAGGGGTTAAAAATGCCCCAATAGGCTATTTAAGACTACAGTATAAAAGTGGTCTAATAAACTGTTTAAATCTAGACTAATGTCCTGTCTATATACCAAAACCTGTTTATAAACTGTATTTAAACGGTATATAGACCAAACCAGTTATATTTTGTATTTGGACGGGACATTAGACTCAATATAAACAATCTATAAACTATTTTGAGGCAGTCGAACCTTTGTTATTTTTGAACGGTTAGTTTCTTTAGGTTTGGTTCTTAATGTGAAAAATAAGAGTTCGGTTCGAAAAGCGAAAAAAGTGTGGTTCTTGGAGTTAGGTTCGGTTCGCCTCCCTGTTTTGAATCGAGATGAAATGCGGCTTCGAATAATAATGTTAATAGTTTTTGTACTTCTGCACTATAAAATCTTGTGGATTAAGAATTATTAAAGTTATTAGTGCAAGAATTTGGGTATGATCCAACCGTAGACAATTTAATTAGGAGTTCGTAGAAACTCATTGTTTTCTCTTTCTTTTCAAAAATACGCCAAGACAGCCTCAAGTTAGTCAAGTATTTATTTCCTATGATATAACTCAAAAATATATTTTAAGACGTAAAACGGTTAGACTATAACCATAAATTTAAATACTGCGTTTATTTATTATAAAGGGATGCCCGAAACCAAAACCAAATATGATAAATGTACATATTGTACCACACACCCACGATGATGTTGGATGGTTAAAAACAGTTGATCAGTACTATTACGGAAGTAAGTTTTTATACAATCAATCATATTACATGCCATTACATCAAAGTTAATATTTATTTTTGTCTCTTCTTATCATACAAAAGGTAAAACATTAATACAAAAAGCTGGTGTTCAGTACATTTTAGATTCTGTTGTACAGGAACTATTACGAGATCCAAATAAACGGTTCATATATGTGGAATCAGCATTTTTCTTTAAATGGTGGGACGAACAAACGAAAGAGCTTCAAGACCAAGTTCAGCAATTAGTACAAGAAGGTCGATTAGAATTCATCGGTGGTGCATGGAGTATGAATGATGAAGCAGCCACACATTATCATAGTATAATTGATCAATTTACATGGGGCTTAAGGTATACTCCAACGAATATATGCAATTCTTAATTATTTAAACTTTAATTATATGTTTTAAGAAAATTGAATGACACTTTTGGAGAATGCGGTAGACCTAAAGTAGGATGGCAAATAGATCCATTTGGACATTCCCGTGAAATGGTGATTTATTTTCTGTACAATACAAATATATCATTTTGAAAAACAATTAATCTTTTCAATTCTTATGTCAAAATTTCAGGCATCACTCTTTGCTCAAATGGGATATGATGGTTTATTTTTTGGTAAGAAATAAAAGAAAAAGAAACAGATACAAATAATTAAAATTTTTGAAGTAAGGTACACTTTGAACAATGAATTTTATTTATTTAACCAGGTCGATTAGATTATCAAGATAAAGCACATCGGTTAACAGAACAAAATGCTGAAATGATTTGGCATGGAAGCGCTAATTTGGGTGAAAAAGCTGATCTATTTACGGGTGCCATGTTTAACACATACAGTCCACCACCTGGTTTTTGTTTTGATATTTTATGTTCTGATGATCCCATTATCGATGATAAGCGTAGCACTGAGTATAATGTTGAAAAACGGGTAAGAAAATATGAATCTACTTTCTGCATTTCATATACTTAACTCTTATCTTAGATAAATATTTTTATTTAATAATATCGCATATAAACTAAATTTAGCTTAGCGATTTCGATGAGTACGTTATTAAACAATCTAAATCTTTTCGAACTAATAATATAATTTTGACAATGGGAGGTGATTTTACTTACATGGCAGCACACACTTACTATAAAAACTTGGATTTATTAATTAGGTGAGGTGAAATAAGCTAAAGTATGGAAAAGGTTCTGCGATAATTTAGACCATACGACACAACAATGGAACTTTGTCAGTTTTTCTCTAACTATTGGAAAATAATCATTGTTAATGCGATTTTCTAGTTATATGAAATATATATTTAACGTTAAAGCAATATTTATGAAAGAGTCTGCGTCGAATTAGAGATTTTTTTTAATTTAACACGGTAAATTTATGTATTAACAGGTTAATGAATTTTTCAATTACATTAAATTAGTCGCAAGTAATTATCGATCCGGTAACATAATTATAACAATGGGCGAAGATTTTCAATATCAAACAACAAATATGTGGTTTAAGAATTTAGACAAATTAATTTTGTGAGTAATATAGAATCATAAAATCTTTAATTGTTATTTAATTTAATTCCTTGCATGTTTTTTATAAGATATAAATGCATGTTTTAATATGTCTAATCTTTAAATTTAATGACCATTAACATACAAATATACTTACACTATTTAACATATATACTAGTAGTTCCTGCTATTGGGCTGTACATTTAATATTTACACAGAGGGTTTCTGTTAAAGTTCCCCAGCCAGTGGCGTACCAAGAGAGGAACGCGCCTGTGTTAATATTTTTAAACAGCGCCTTTTTGAAACTAAATATTCAAATTTTAATATTATTTTAAAAACAAGTATATTTATTTTTTCTCCATTTACATTTTAAATATTACTTCACATTTGAGAAATTTGTAAATCTTGAAAAAAATCAAGTATTGGTTTGCAATTTTTTTTTCTTATTTATTACTTGATATTTTGTGGAAATTTGACCGCTTTTTTTTCGGCGGTAAGTATCCTCTTTTTTCTGGATATCAAGATTGGTCGGGTGGATTTTGATAGTCGATATACCAAAAACCTCAGAATTTTTTTTGGACAAAAATATACATACTGAGACTGTCATTTTTTAATATTTCACTTTTATGTCTTGGGATCAAATTTTTTTTTTCGGCGGTATTGCCCCGTTTTTTGACCACGTGTTTTTTTTTTTATTTCTTACAAAAATGAAGTCGTGTACCAAACCATTGGCAGCTTGTTTTTAGTTAATATGAAATATTTGGATTTAACATAATTTAAATAGAAATTAAATAATTTATTTAATGCTTCATAAAATTCATTTTTCTGCCTTTGAGGTCAGCAAAATTGTTAATTATTTTATCGATGTCTAACTTTCTGGCTTCTCCGTTTTAAATTGAAATTATACTAAATGGTCTATTAGTCTGCTTTGGCTCATAGTGCTATGTAAATATTTTTTTATTAATTTCAGTTTAAATTTTTCCGCTGTTGCCACAGAAACAGGTATACAAATAAATAGAATATCTGTCTTGATAAATTTAATGTTAAATCGTCACTATACTCAACAATGATCCGTTAATGTTCTTATTTAAAACTTAAAAAAAAAAAAAATTGACGGTCTTAACGGCGCCTATTTATTTGCGGCGCCTGTGTAATGTAACTCAGAAAACACACGATAGGTACGCCCCTGTCCCCAGCACTTTTTTCTATAAATATAATTGATTCGATTTTGACCTCCATGAACTGATAAAATGATTTAATCGAAGTGGTATAAAAGGGACCAAAACGTTAAGACCATTGTTCATACCATACATGCAATACTCCCTCGCCCCTGAGAATGAAAAATAAATTTTAATCTCTGTCGATTTTCGCCCAAATAGTATCTTTTTTATATTTTTGAGAAGAATTAATTACATAGTTGAGATATAAGCTGCCATTGCGAGCAAAATTATTTTCACAATTACACATATTTCTGATTGTTTATTTATACTTATAAGTCAATAATATCAATATATTGATTCTAAATAATCCTTATAAAAAGCACGTTAAATTTTAATTTTTAAATCGAAACGCTGAAAATTGCTTTTTACTTTCTTTTTCTTATTTAAAAAAAAATATATATACGCTGCAAAAAATAATCTTTATTATCTTTTATACATCAACAGGTTAATGAATTTTTCGTTTACGTTCGAAATGTTTCAACTGCATATCGAACTAATAACATTATTACAACAATGGGAGACGATTTTAATTATCAGGCCTCGAATACGTGGTTTAAAAATTTAGACAAATTAATTTTGTGAGTACATAGCGCGCAATAATTTCGAATATCTATATTATGGATTTGCATATTCAATAAAATTCTCGTAGAAAATTGACTTTGAGATAAAATAGACTGATTTGAATAAGTAGGGAATTTTTTGACAGCCATTGCTCTTCTAATTAATAATTGCTTTTATTATAATTCTCGTATTAATATTAACATAGTATATATGTTTAAATTTATGCAGAAACTTTTTCACTTTAGACAATTTTATGACTTATATAAAAACATAAATTCACCGAAAAAAATAATGTATTTTTCTTTATAGGTATGCTAATGAACGTCAAGAAAGTGGATCGGATATAAATCTGTTCTATTCAACACCATCCTGTTATTTAAAATCTTTACATGAATCGAATGTGAGTTGGCCAACTAAAGATGATGATTTTTTCCCTTATGCATCTGATCCACATTCATTTTGGACAGGTTATTTCACATCTCGTCCAACATTGAAACGCTTTGAACGTGTTGGAAATCACTTTTTACAAGTAAGACTATGTACATATGAGAGGTATTCATCATCTTGTCGTATTTGTTGTATATCGTCGAATTCGTTGTAAACGTTGTAAAGAACAAAAGAATATGACGATATACGACGATATACAAATACAACAAATACGACAAATACAACAAGCTGATGAATACCTCTATTAATTTTTTATTGTCATTTTTGATTGCATTTTGTAGAAAAAAATTAAATTTATTTTTTTGCAATATAACGTAATGGTAATTCGTTTCTCTTTAACAAATAGGTTTGTAAACAATTAACATTGTTGGCACCACACAAAAATGCTGACTTTGAACCAAATTTAACGCAATTACGTGAGGTGATGGGTATTATGCAACATCATGATGCTGGTAATTAACTAGTTTTTCAGTTTAATAATATCATTTTCTAACGATTTATGTTTAAATAAAATAAAATAGTAACGGGTACAGAAAAACAACATGTGGCCGACGATTATGCACATCTTTTACAAAATGCAATTGATTCCTGCGAAAGTAACACACGTACTGCTTTGAATCAATTGACAACCGGCCGAAGTGAATTTAAACGCTATCGTCCAGCAGGATACGATTCTAAATTTGAATTTAGCTTTAGCAGTTGTCCCGATTTAAATATAAGCTCATGTGATGTGACCGAAACAAGTGAAAAATTTGTCGTGACATTATACAATCCATTGGCACATTCAACATTCCAATATGTGCGAGTACCAGTTGTCGATGAGCATTATGAAGTCCGTGATTATCGTGGAGTACCAACAGTTTCACAAATCGTTCCCATCCCAAAAGAAATTCAATCGTTACATTATCGTGTGAGTAACGCATCATTTGAGTTGGTTTTCTTGGCCAGTGAATTACCACCATTGGGTTATAAATCATATTTTGTATCGCGTAAAGAACCTACACCTCCACTTAGAGTACCAGAAGTGTTTTTAATTAGAGAACAGGGCTATGCAAATGATGATCCAGGAGTTTTTAATTTTAGAGATAATACGGAAAGAGTCCAAATTGGCAATAAACATATAAATTTAACATTTGATGAAAACGGTTTGTTAAGTTCGGTAACGGCAAATGGCGTTGTTACGAACGTAAAACAAAACTTTTTCTACTATGAGGGTGCTGCTGGCAATAATGAAGAATTTAAAAATCGATCATCGGGTGCTTATATTTTCCGCCCTAATGGTACTGAAGTACGGCACATTGTGGAAAAAGCTGATATTCGAGTCATTACTGGTCCTATTGTTGATGAAGTACATCAGGTAAACCATTTTGTTCAAATATGTCACAGGTCTTAAATTTTATAGCAATGAAATTGATATTTTTAGACATTTAACGAATGGGTTAGTCAAGTGGTTCGAGTTTATAAGGATGAAAATTTTGCTGAGTTTGAATGGTTGGTCGGTGAAATTCCAGTTGCTGATAAACTTGGCAGAGAAATTATTACACGATTTGACACAGACATTAAATCAAATGGCACTTTCTATACAGACTCAAATGGACGCGAATTATTGAAACGACAACGGAACCATCGTAACACATGGGATTTAGTTTTAGAAGAAACTATTTCCGGTAATTATTATCCCGTTACAGCCAAAATAGCAATTGAAGATGCACGCACAAGATTAGCTATTTTAAATGATCGTGCTCAAGGTGGCAGTAGCTTACATGATGGTTCGATTGAATTAATGGTATGTTTAATGTAAAAGGGAATAATTTACTTGTTGAAATTACCCTTAATCTTATACAAATGATGTTATTAAATAATTAATTGATTGATTAATTAATTGAATGGTAGGTTCATAGAAGACTGCTGCATGATGATGCATTTGGGGTTAATGAGGCACTTAACGAAACTGCTTTTGGAAAAGGTTTAATTACAAGAGGCCAGCATTACTTAACAATTGGTCCGAAAGTCTCAAGTGCCGAACCATCTATAGAAGCTACCGAAAGATTTATTCAATTGAAAAAGTTGCTTCCATGTTGGGTATTCTTTAGCGATGCTTCCAAATTAACATTTGATAATTGGAGAAATTCTTATACTCATATCGTAAGTATTTAAATTTTTAAAAGGTGTGACCAAATAAATATATAACTATTCAGTAATTAATTTTTATGTTGACTTAGTACTCAGCTTTATCACTTTCATTACCACAAAATATTAATCTATTAACATTTGAACCATGGAAAGACGGTAAAATTTTAATACGTTTCGAACATATTTTGGAAAAGAATGAAGACCCAGAGTATTCAAAACCAACAACATTTAATTTCAAAGATGTTTTTCGTTCACTCGATGTAGATGAAATACGTGAGACAACATTAGCTGCAAATCAATGGCTAAATGAAGCCGTACGCATGAAATTTAGAGCAGAAACAAACAGTACATATAATTTAAATGAAATTAACAATAGTAAAGATATTAAAAGCCCTATATTTGATAACAAAAAATATAAAATTGATAAATTATCAAAAGTAGAAGAGCGGATATTACATTCTGGTGATGTGAATATTGAAAAGATGACCATCGATCTCAAACCGGAAATTTCTAAACGCCAAGAGCGTGTTCGAACCTATGAAAAATTAGCCAAGAATGATGCAGTCGCAGATGATGATGATGATATTTATAAAATCACATTAAAACCTATGGAAATTAGAAGCTTTATTGTTTCATTAGAATGGACACCGTGATTAATTTAATTAATTTTTCCGTTTTCCTCATTTGTTTGATATTATAAAAAAAAAAATAAGTACATAAGTAATAAATATTTCTGTATTAATTATTTAAATTTTAAATAAAATTAATAAGCGTTTCATTTAATAGACATGTCCATGCGTTCAATTAGTAATTAGTAGTTTCATTGGTTTCATAAATCAATGGGAAATTTAAATATAAATAATGGTTAAATATTTAAATCAAATTCATTGCTAAATTTAATATCTATGAAGTGATTTAAATGCTCACGTGGACGTAGTAGAATCTCTCTTAATTTTATTAGTTTATTTGTAATAAGAAAATAGGCCAGTTTTATTTTATATTTATGAATTTATTTAAATATGCTTTAACAAATATTTTTTTTTAATTTAAAATAAAAACATTGATTTTTGTTCAATTTATATACAGCTTATGTGGTACTTATGTCTTATTAGTTTTCCAACATATTTTTAACATTTGTTTTCGGTCTCATTCAAGAATCTTTTTTCTTTTTTTTTCTTTTAGTTAAATTTTGTTTTATTGTTTTCGTAAACATTTAATTTTACATCGAAATTTGAGTTTAAAAAAGATATGTAACGAAGCACTATAATTTGTGTACTTGTACATAATATAATCGCATATATTTGAATTGATTAGTTGTATCATTGAAAAGTCTCTGATCGAATCATCTTTATATTAAATGCATTTAATCTGAAGGACCGACATGATTTGATTAAAGTAATATTATCCGTCAATTGAGTCGTTCAACTGAATTAGATCGATTTGATTAGCGGTGGTGGTTCGAGGAAATATCGGAGAAATATTTTGATTAGAAGCTTTATTGTAGTAACTGTTGATTAAAAAATAGATATTGAATAAGACCGAATGATAATTTAATCAAATTAAAAAGATATTATCTAATTTATTTATTATCAAATAAACAACGTAAAACACAGTTCACAATAATTTATTTAATTTTTATTTTATTTTTTGTGTATAATATCTTGACTGTCTGATGTATTTTCAATTATTTTTGAGATAACATTTACCATGAATTTTATTTTATTTTATTTTTTTTTTATATGTCATCACATTGAAAACACAATGCGATTTATTATTTCTATACAACTGAGCACAACATATAATTAATATACTTAGGGTTCTAATTTACTTTCATTTATAAATCAAGCTTTGACGGTCTTTTCCTATTTCGGTTGGATTTTCTAGTCCTACAATTTACCTTATTTTCGTGAAATTTATCAACATTACAGTCAAATGAAACATTATTATCAACATGAGTATCAACACTATAATTATGAATTTCTTTAATGGTGCTACTTGCCATCGGTGTTTCAATATTTGAAATTTCCATATCATTAGATTTATGTCCAAATTCTATTGTTGAATTAATAAAATCCGATGACATTTTTGGAACTTTGTCAATATGCTGAGATAATAAATTATTGTCGTCCTCATCTTGAATTAACGAGTCTAAACATAGGGATCGTTTTATGCAGGGGTTTGTATCTTTTATAATATTTTCAAGAAATGTTATTTCATTATTTAGAACATCTGCATTGTCATTTACAAATGATTCATTTTTATTCTTAGAACAGCTAGAGGATGATAGTTCACTATTGGCTTGTTTCGAACAGTTTGATCCAGCTTTAAGCTCACAATTCACCAAGGATTTCTTTCTTAATAATGTTTCAGGTGTTTTTCTGTCATCAGAAACTTTCGTGTAATTATTATTCGTACATATGCTTGATTGATTGATTGATTGATTTTCTCCCGTTAATCGTACATTTTTATCTGTAGTGTGCATGGTAGAAGTTTCTATTTTTTTGGATGATGACAAAAACGATGATGACAAATTCGATGATGGTAAAACCGATCTTCTTTCGAGTTGTGAAAATTTTGTACCATTAAAACCGATTGGTTTAACATAAGTCTTACGTTCTAAAATTGTAGCTGGTATATCTGCATCAGAATTTATTAAACGAATTTTGCCATTAGATTTTCTAGGATATACCTCATATTTCAGTTGACTTTGGCTAATGCCGTTTAACATTTTTGAAGTTGTTTTGGATAAATCTACACAGTCATATTCATTCTTTTTAAAATTTTCTTCATCCATATGATTTGTAAATGGTTTGATATAGCTTTCACGTTTTAGGATCGTTGATGAACCAGAACTTTTTGGCATTTGTGAAATTGGAACATATGCATTAGATTTTCTTGAATTTGATTTGAACAGATTTTCATTAGAAATCATTTTGTTGTCGACGTCAATAATTGAAGATTTTTTCTTTATTTTTGTACTGCTATGGTAATGCTTTGAATTTGAACTGTGATGATCAGCATTTCGTGACATATTTTTTAACATATGCATTTTTGGTGAAGTGGAGATTTTTGTAATAACCTTAGAATGATTTTTAATATTTTTATTGTTTTCAATTACTTTTTCCTTTGAATCCAAATTTTTTAATAATTTCGGTTTTGTCTTTGGGGTACTTTTTAATGAAGTACTTTGAACATTCTTTAGTTTTTTTTTTGATTGATTATTCTTAACTTTATTGTGCTTATTTATAGAGCCAGACGTAGATGCCATTGTAGTAGCAGCTAAATTATGTTTATCATTTATCGGTTGATCTTCTAATCGTGCACGAATTTCATTTGAGCAAAATATGTCCATTAAAAATGCAGATGTATCCTCTTCTTCAAGTATATTATACATATTTGAGTCTTTACTTGTATCGGGCAAAGTTATTGTTGAAGTCTCAATTGATTTCTTATTATTAAAAAATGGTTTGTTACTAATACACGATTGTTTATTTGTCGATAAGCAAATTGACTCATCATTATCACAGCTGCCACTAATATGGTTTAAATGTTCTGTCGACGTTGTATTCACCTCCTTTATATTATATGGCTCAGATGCCCAACAAAATATGTCCATCAAAAAAAGAGACGAATCTTCTTCTTCAAATAGTAGATTTTGATCAATTTCTGGTGTGGATAGTAATGTTGAATCAAGCAATTTACCATTTTCTGGAGACATTTTATCACCCAATGTTTGATTTCGGTGCACTGATGCTGAAACATCAGTCTCCTGATTACCTGCATCAGGATTATTTGAATCTGTTTGAGACACATTCAAAGTGTTTGCCACATTTTTATTGCCATTTTCAATATTAGTTTTTATGGATTTTCTATTATAAATTGAACCAACGGTTTGAGAACTTGATTTTTTACCTCGTATTAAAATATTATTATCACTTTTCACAACTGATGTGGATGCTTTGTCTTTATCCCCAGCACTAAGCATTGATGCACGTTTAAAAACTGAACCTGGTTTCGACCTAAATAATAATAGCTTAGTACCGTCATTACTTGTATTACCATCAATATGATTTGATTGGTAATGAGATGACTGTGCTTGATTTATACTCGATATGACTGATTTGATTTTATCAGTGTTATTAATATTAATTGGTTCTGTTAATTTGAATTTATTAATTTTTGATTTAAACTTTTCATGTAACGGCTGTTGTTGCCGTCTTATTAATGAAATAGAATTCTCGTTAACGTGGCTATCTTTAATAAAATCAGCTATTGTACTCGATGTTGGCATTATATTATTAATTTCATCGGAAAGCTGAAATTCTCTTAATAGTGGAGGTGATGATACCCTTGTTGATAACAATGGTGTAGAAACATTATTCATTGAACTGTTTATATCAGTATCAATGCCATTTGATGATGCTGACTGACTTGCTAAATTAAATGATTTTGTTGAAATGTGACTAATTCTATTATCAGTACACCTCAACTCTACATTATGAAGCGGTGATTGCTGCCTTGTCATTTGTGATATTGATATATTGGTGATATGATTATCATCAAAATGGTTTGACATTGATTCATTCAACATTGGTGTTGCAGTCTCATTGCTGTCAATTAAATTCAGTTCTGTGTCTGTGGACGATGATGGTATCGATGCTAACATTGATATTGAATTATTATTTGGAATATTTTCAATAATATTGTCGGATATTTGTCGGGGTGACCGTTGTTCGATATCTATATTTCTTGTATTGATGCTTAAATCACTAGAGAATTGTCTCTCAAGATCTCTGGACGGCGCTAATAATGAATTGTAGTTACTATGATTAGTTTCAGCAACATTAACTGCTGTAGATGTAGATGGTTCCGATAAAATATCCAAATCATTATTTAATTCACCCTGTTCTTCTTGTAAACTATACGGTGAAAGATGTTTTCCAAATGCATTGTCCTCTTCGTCATCGCTAAGTATTACTACCACCTTCTGAAAAATTTAATTTAATAAATATATTAATTCAATTAATAAATTCTTTAATAAAATAGATTTTATTATCAGGCTAATAGGTTTCTTGAAAAAGCTAGCAAGGTTGACCTCCCCACTTTTGCCCTACATTCACTTTTAGGCGATATCTCGACAACAGTAAGAGTTTACTTCATACTGCTGATTGAGAAAAAGACACTAATTGAAGCCAAAACTCAAATAAGCGCTTGTATGCAAATCGAATTTTGGAAATCACGGTAGGGTGATTTTTTGAAATTTAAAAAAGATAATATTTTCAGTTGATAAACTTAAAAAAGATGCTATTTTGGCAAAAATCGACAGAGGGTATTTTATTTTTTTAGTTCTCATGTAGGGAGTAACCCCCCTCGTTGTACGTGGAATAGGTATAAAAAGATTTACGCTAATAGTTCCTGGAGGTTACTTCTAAAGCAATTCAAAAGTGTGAAGGCCAACTATTCAACTAAATGTGATTTAAACAGCAATAATATTACTTGAAATATTTACCCTTGTTTGTGATTCAATATTTTCTTCTGCACGTTTCAGAGCACGTATTAAAACTCCCACCGAATGATCCATATTTAATATTTTCTCACGGTTTTCGATTGTAACACAACCTCTATTGTCTACCGGTAAATATGGCTTAAATAATGTATTTATACTGAAATAAAAAAAAACGGAAAAAATAAAATAAACAAATAGATACACACAAATATATGATATTAATTTGCATGGCACACACTTACCAAATTGATTTTTTTGGTTTAACTAGTGCCACGAAAGCATCAATTATCCTTTTTTTTTCTTCCAGAACTTCTTCTACGTACAACCATTTCTTATAAACAATTAAATATTTAATGTAAATATTATCTGGCAAATCCACTTCCGGCTGTACGACGGATTGTATTAAAAAGTATCTATTTTCGAAAGAAAAATAAGTAAATAATTGTTGTGGCTAATGATTGTTATATTGACATAGTTTATCTGAATTAGCCATTTACACATTTTTAAATAATTACAACAGAACAATGATCTAAAATTTATGTTGAATAAAATATTTATAGATAATATAGGTAATATATTTAGGGCGTAAGACCCCAATTTCACTAGAACTTACATAAAACACCCTTAAAAATAGCGTTCCTCTCACCTAAAATCCTCCACAGTAAATTATATAAAGAGGCCTGCAGAAAATCATTTTCAAATAAATGGAAAACAGGCCTCACCGGAAATTTGATCCGCGACTCTACTTCAAATTTAAATCGTGAGAGCAAAAGAAAAGTCTTTTTTACGAATAATAAAAAAAAAAAAACACAAGTTTTGTACTGCCGAATCCATTAGAGATCTACACAACCTACTTATATGGGCAGTCCGCGATATACGTAAACTAAAAGTAATTTAAAAATTACTTCTTGTTTTTTTCAATAGCCAAATAACAATAAAAAATGGTATTTTGTCTGACATTTTAACATTCTGACATGTGTCTGTTTTTATTTAATGTGCTCTTGTGATATTATACCTTAATTCAGATACCTACCAATTACAACCGAATAAAAATAGAAATATTTACTTCAGTATCAGATTTATTATTCCTCTATGACGACGCCACAACCTTTTGATGCTAAGAAGTACATCTAATGTTGCTGTTTTATCGGCTCCCTACATAGTAAACATTTAATAAATCAAATATATTTTATTTATAATTTTCTATTCTTTACAGAATTAATGTTAGTTTCTTAAATCTACTTAGCAAATATGACATAAACTTACCGCTAAATGTGTTTGGTAAAGAATTTGTATTCTATCTGCAATAATTGCATCATATTCAGCACCACGTAGTGATGAACAAAGTTCAAAATCTGTATAAATTCCTAAGATCTTTGTGATACGTTTAAAATATCGTTTTCCCTAAAAGAAAAAAGAAAATCTTAAATCAAACGACAGAACCTTAAACAATATTTGTGATGTAGCTAATACTCACCATATCAAATGATCGATACAAATATTTGTAAACAAATAAATATGTGCGAATATAGTTGGCTAATAATTCAGCTATTTTTGGCTTACTAAGTTTATCATAATCATTTATTAATTTTCTAAAAAGGGAAAAATTTATTGTTATACAAAATTACTAATTGGTTGCAAGGAAAGAAATCATAGATTACTGTCGGCAAGCACATAACACCCGATGTCAACACACATGAAATCATGTAAGTTTATAACGAAAGCAGCGCGATATTTTAGATCGTTCCATATTTTCTGCATACAATATCTTTTTTTTTTGTTGTTGTTCAAATGTCAAGATATGGACCAAAATCAATTGTTTTGTTTTATTTGCCATAAGTACTTCTATTCTCTACCATATAAAATATGGAGCGCTCATACACCGCACCATATGTGGAATGATTCAATTTCAGAAGTAAACTTTCAATTTGTATTGTAACCGAATTTTATAGGGATGTAATTGTAGTCAAGCAATTTTTTCATTATATAATATAAAAATACAGGGTTTCTCATATATGAAAAAAAGAATCTCGAAACCAATATTTAAGTTTTTTTCAAAAACTTTCAAATTTCGAAAATATGAGTTTATATAAGAGATAATAAATGAGTACTTATCTTATCAGACACGTACATTATTATTAGAATAAAAAAAAATTGGGATAAAAAAGTTCTAAATATTCGAGGTGTCTCCTGATCATTTAATTTCTCGATAAAATACAACATGTTGAATTATGTTGAATTACACCTCGATTGCAGTAAGACAGTGGCAGATCCAGGAATTTTCACAGGGGGGGGGTTTCCATAAAGGTGTATCATCCACAGATAATATAAATAAAAAGACTGTGGCGGCAGCGCTATCAATTATTCAATATAAATGTTCTGTACAAATAAATTAGAGCAAAAACCGCCTTTTTTATTTCAATATGCTAAAATTACCTCCAAATCGTTATTTAGAAGCACTTTCAGTGGTGAAAGAAGTAGACGGAGAATTAGTAGTGTGATTTAACTTTTGTCGCTTTGTGAAAAAATGTTGAATATTTTTTTTGACTCATTTTAAAATATCAGTATTTGAACTATTGATTAAAAAGTATTTACTTGAATCGGTATAAGCCGCACGCCCAAACTGAAAAAAAAATATGTTCCATTTTTATGCAGCGTATTTAACTCGACAGCACTGTAGCGCAGTCGGAAAATGATAGCAGGCCGAGCCTCAACTAATTCATAAAAGGCATACCTGAAGCCGTCGGAGGCAAAAATTTTGCTAACACGCTACTGCAGCATGATACAATAAATACAAGATATGATTTCTCTTTGGTTAGCTTTCGTTCACTCTCGCGCATCGACGTCATTTGTGA
>JAABKK020017553.1:0-19830 GCA_011634745.2 Catotricha subobsoleta
AACCAATAGTTTAGAGGAAGAAAAATAGAACTGTCGTTAAACCAAATTGAAACCAATGGTTATAGTCCAAATTTCTTAACGGTTCTAAAACCGTCTTACGACCATTGGTTCGACTACAAAATTCTAAACGGTTCTAAAACCGTTCTAGAACCAGTGGTTTTGGTTCCAGTTTCAATTTGTTTATTGGGATAATATGCTCATTATGTTATAATTGTAATAATTAATATCATTATATTATTTATTTTGCATCAGATTAAGGAGTTTTTTTTTCTTCTTTTTAATTTAATAGCGTATATTACTGGTGCAGTTTTTTCCCACTTTCTTTATTTAAATACTCATCTTATAATAAATATTTTAAAGATTGAAAATATTTATTTCTATATTAAAAAAATAATTTCAGAAATTGTAAATTTTTTTTGTTTTAAATGCTGTCAAACAATTTTTATTTAATAATTCGTGGAGCCCGTTTGTTATGATTTTTGCTGCTTGAAGCTGCCAGTACTGATAGTAGGTGTTAGCCTGGGCAAGAAGTTTATTGTTTTTATCATTCGGTTTTGTAATATCTGAATTTCTTGAACTCTACAATCGGCGGCATGGCCCCATATGGAAATTAGGTACTGATACTGAATGTACGAGAGAAAATGGGCATGGTACACACAATATTTTTTTTTATTCTTTTAGTTTAAATTATTATACTTATGATTTTGTTAAGTTAACACTATTATACAAATTTTTCCAAACTATTGCCCTAAAATGTATTCATAGTTATTTGTGACAGCTCGGAATCTACTTTTAACTTCTTTATAATTATATATAAAATGAAAGTACAAACAGGGGAATTGCGTTTATTGACAACAATTTAAACTGTAGTGTTCCAGAGCATATAGGTGGCATGCTCGGTATAGTAAAATAATACATTTAATGAGATCACGAACATACTTTTTTCCGTTCTGTGTTCCTAATAGTAAAATATTTGTTGGTAGATAAACAGATAGATAGATAGGTAGCACTGTGGTAAGGTGAATAATGTTATTAAAATATCGAAAGTCACGCACTATAAGAGCGTTGCAATACTACAGTAGGAGAGATTAGGAGAAAAAAAATATTAATTATTAAGTACAATACTCCTTCTTGTATACAAGAATTTTACACAGAGCAAGATTATTTTTCTATTAAAAAAATAATTTAAACATTCAGTTTTGATTCCTGCAGTGCAGATAATAAGACAAAAAGAACCATTGATTAATTTAATATGTCTTATGCAACATTAGATATAATCAAATTTATATTCGAAAAACATTTATATTTTTTTCAATTTAGAAGTTCTTCCAATCACAATTAATATATGAAAAAATTCACAACCAAATGCTCTTGATTCCTTAAATGAGTCAGTCGGCTTCACACATTTTCCATTATTTTTAAAAATAATGTGGATGACATATGTACATAACATAAACAAACATATTTTAAATCATTTCTGGTAAGTGTATTACTTCCAGTTAAATATTAAGCACATATTGGGTTTAATTAAAAGCAATTTTTTAACTAGAAATTATTATAACCACGGATTTTCTTTAATTAACATTAAAATTCCAAAAGGATTTAAATTAAAACGCAAATATTAATATTATTTAGAGTTTACACTGTAACAATTACAATAAAATGTTGTTGTTCTCTCATTATTTTACCTACAAAATAGATTGTATTCTTCTTTACTTATACATATTACAACTTGTCTTATTGCTCGTTTATAACCATAAATTACATACTCAGACTTGCGGTAGTAATTTAAGCAGACATCAGATAGAATACCGCTGCGGTATATACAATACACTCTCAAGTACAAGTTCAAGATACAAAGACAACATCCGTAGCAGCTACTTGAATGATTTTATGATACTTTGTACTCTTAAAAGTTATGATCGCAATAATTATACGATGATGAGTTTGTAACAACAAATAATTTCTCGTTTGTAAACATTCCTCGAAATAATTGTATTTTATATTTATTCCATTCACGCGATATTTATAACATCAAAGAAACCAATGTTATGCAAGAATTTAATATTTTTATTTTTGATTAAACAGTTTAAGAAAACGACGTTAGAGAATTTACGTAAGCAATTGTAAGTATAGCATATTCTGTTATTGTTTAAAATCTACCTGATATTCCATTATTTCTTGTAAGTAGTATATTAAAAATGATGTCATACAAAACCCTTCATGTAGAGTATATTAAATTTTAATAGGAATACGTTCAACTAAAGTAAAATCACTCTAATCGGAGCCCCTCTAATCGAATATTCGCCACAAAATCGTCTCTATGTTCCTAGAACAACTTGAATTCATAGTGTAACTGCAACAATAACTAATTAAAATAACAAAATAAAATGCAAATCGAATTTAACAATGCATAATTCCCAGTCTAGCTTGTTTCATCTGCATTATGAAAATCATAAGCGCCAAATATTGCCGTGCTCAACGGCTCGAGCCCCTATACTCAGATCGAAAACTTTAAAATGTGTCAATTAATCCCTGTACTCAAATCGATAAATGTATAATTATCCCCTATACCCCTGTACTAGCCATTTGTTGTGTGTGTTTGAATTAGGCCCTGTATTCTAAGGGGAGAAGAAGACGTTTTTTTTGCCCTTGTACTCTTTTGCAAAATTCGGCGCCTATGATGAAAATATATAAATATATAGGTATATATAATATAATATAATAATAATAATAATAATAATAATATATAATTATTGAGCATGGCCGGTAGCAGTATATGGATTTAAGAATACAAAATAAAGTATGCCAATCGCGTTAAATGTATTTAAAAAAAAAACAAACTCAAGCTGAATTAAAAAAAAATCATATAAGTATACTAGAAATGAAAACAATATAATTAACTATTCCTCGCACAATCTATAATTTAAGGCGGTAATATAATTAAATCTTCATTGAGTTCGAGTTCACTTTCTTACGATAAATGCGTGTCGATAGAATTATATCTATTCCGTGTTTTCATCAAAAATTAATATATTTCAGGTAAGCAAAATTTTCTATTTAGTGCTGCCATTTCTCTACACATAACTTTATTTAAAAAGTAAAGATAATTTATTTGTGTTGTTTTTGCGGTTTTTATGTTTTGAACAAAAAATACCAAGTGAATTAAAGGAATCGCTATAAGATATTATTTAATCAATTTAAAATATGGTGTATGCTTTCATTGAAGTAAGATACCCTCGCCGCAAATAATTTGTAAATACCATTACCGTTTTTCTTATTTCAAGCAATATATCAACTGCCGTAAACAAAAAATGAAAATTTATTTCAGTGAAGTCAATAAATTAAAAAGATATTTATAGGAATTTGTTTTGAGTTCTTTGATTTTTCACATTAATGGAAATAGAGCGAAGGCATACATTCTATATTAATAATGGTGTGGCAATGTTTCGA
The DNA here is from genome assembly GCA_011634745.2 of Catotricha subobsoleta. Taxonomy (NCBI): domain Eukaryota; kingdom Metazoa; phylum Arthropoda; class Insecta; order Diptera; family Cecidomyiidae; genus Catotricha; species Catotricha subobsoleta. The sequence continues at coordinate 3,454 of JAABKK020017553.1, forward strand.
AAATTTTAATACATTTTATGTTTGCATATCATCATTTATTCACATTAATTTTCTATTTATCTTTAGCTAACTGAATTTGTAAATGTGAACAGGGTTTTTTATACCTACCCTCTTCTTCACCTTTATTCATTTGAATAACAAATTTTTGTTTCTGACATTAACAAATTATTTTATGGAGTCATTTTAAACGGAAGTACGTTGCATTTTTCTCTTACAGCCCTAATTGTTAATTATAATCGCATAAGCATAATAAGAAATGGTTAAAATTTAATTATTAAATTATTATATGAAATACAGGCATCAGAAAGGCAAAAGCTAAATAAATGATAAAGCTTTTCACTTTGTTCGCAAAGGTGAATTATTAAACGAATAAGTTTAAGAATTGAAATTATGTCGTCTTACATTTAGAAAATTTACGACCAAAAATTATAAATAATATAACGAAAATATAGGTAAATATAGGAAAGTATTATAGGTAATGTATATGCATGAGTATTTTTTATTCATAAATTAAGATTAAAAGAAAAAAAATTAATTGGTAAATATTTAATAACAAGATACTTTAATGCAATTATAATATGGTGATCGGATGTATATTAAATTTACGATGAAAATTTTTTCGTGGTGCAATTTCTCATTAATGGGTACACGGACCATTTTTTTTTTCTGAGATATTCGTTTGAAGACCAATGGGTCCAAATAAATTTTCTTGAAAATAATATTTGAAAATTGCGCCTCGAAGAAAATAAAAATTGTAGAAAAACAACAAAGAATACCACCAAAAATTTTATATGTATGCAACTGTAGGTGTAGCCAACTTTAATTGAGATAAAAATATTGCAAAATTGCAAATTTTAATAGGCTGTTTCTCTGGAAGAATCACTTATTTTAAAAATCGAAGAGCACTTTTTTTTACATAACTTTTCATAAACTAACAGAAAAATTGCTAAAAATCATCCTTTTCGGCGTACTCCATTGATCTGAACTCTGGTCCCAGGTTTTCATTTGAATACTCCTCAGAAATATCGAGTATAGTGGCTTTTAAAGAAAACTGATTAGATTATTATTATGAATATTATCTGAAACTTATATTTGTTGAAATTGGTCACTAAATAAGAAATCGATCTACACTTAGTCTTTTAAGAAAATTATCTATACAAAATAGGATCGTGATTTTTATCCAACACTCGTTGCTAGTAGTATTTCTTAAGTGCGTTAACATTATTACATTATTAATAAATTACAGAGGAAGGTTAATATTTTATAGGTTTCATATATATTTATATATATATTTTCTTTTGTATTCAACTTATTGTGCTCTATTTTAATACAACTTCGTTTAATAATGAATGATTAGATTGTAATGCTCGAAACTCATGATTTAATATCAACAAATTATTAAAAATGAATTAAATGCAAAAATAAGTTAGCCCATTATTATGAACCTTGCCCTGAATACTATAATATTATTTATCATCACCGAGCTTCCTGTTAAATATTAAAGAATATCGATTATTTTATGTAAAAAAATAAAACAAATCTTCCCAACACGTTTTATAAAATGGTTTAATATCAATGTAAGCGCCTAAAAGGAATCCATTCGAAATCAAATTAACAGAAAACGCACGACCGAAGCACTGCAATGAGAAATATTAATGGAGTGGAATGTTTTGGAAAAAGATGTCGAGGATTTTTTTCCCTTCTTTTTGCACGAAATAGATAAAACAAGTGTCTCACTTTAAAATATTAAACTTGAACATTGTCGTATGGAGTGTTTTTTAAATCAAAATTATATTCATTATATTTTCATGTAACGGTATTTACCTTTAATAGATTCTAGTGGTTTAACATCAAATTCCCTCGGATTTAAATTGAAAATCTGTTAACGCACAAACATATATATATGAATATATTTGTTGAATTGTTTTTAGAGTAGTTTAACAAAACAGATTCATGTGTTTAAACTTATTACAGCGATATAATCCTATGGATTTGTCGTAATATTAAGTAGCAATCCAATATTTATGCACAACATTAGAATTGGGAGTCGCGATCATAACATATATAATATACATATATAATATTAAATATTAATATATCTAAACTTAAACACATTTACTAACTGCAATAATCTCCAGCGATTTAATATACATATTTATATATATATATAAAAAAAACTAGTACTAATTAAATACACGTTCAGCTTCAGACGTATTTATTTATATTTGTATAAACGTCGCTTGTAATGAATTATCATAGGTGTAATATGAACAAGCAGATTTTTTTTTTAATTATTTTTCTTTTACTGTAATATGTTGCAGTATTTAGCTTAAATAAAACTATTTATTAATTTTAAATTCGAAACGAAAATAATAAATATCTTCTGCTTTCATGTTAAAAACGTAATAAGTATTCCGTAACATTCACATTTCCACTAATTATCATGTACTTATTGTGGAAAATTTATTTAATATTAGTTTATTAAATATTATCATTTCTGTACAGAAATATAAAAACAAATCGGCAATACATAAAATAGTGGAACTGTGAATTTTCTTTAAACATAGTGGAAAAACGCTAGATTTTTATATAAAATTACGTAAAAAAAGGCACTCTACGCAATAAATTAAATATGCAAAAACCTCGTAATGGCTTGGTGTAATTGTGACAGTGACCAAACACAAAACCCTAAAGTTCGCAAAAAAAATTCTCCATACAATATCCGCTCACCCTAAACTGTATAGTGTATGTGTATGTGTCCGTATATAATGTGAAGATCAACAGAAATATTTGAATACTCTGTACAAAAGTTTTTTGTCGCAAACTATTTTCGGTAAATTAAATATTTTCAACAAAATTTTAGTCAAGAAAATCAGAAGTTGAAAAGAAAATTTTAATATCCACCCATATATTAAAATTTTTCTTAATTTTTTAAAAGGGAAAAGTTAAAAGTTAAAACTTTATTTTGTCATGTTGTATTAGCACTCAGAAAGGTATTAAGCAAATAGAATGAAACATTTTGTTTAATATACTTATTTGAAAATACCATACCGGCTAGGAAATTAAATAGAAAAGAGAATCTGTTATTTAATTCAGTGATAAACTTAAAAAGAAAATATAGAAGCTAAAGCTACCTGCAAAGAGGCAAAAGTCATTGTTTATTTATATTAATATTTATATACTATATTTATGATATAAGCTCTATTATGCTTTGTAGTGCAAATACCAACATAGTGTCGAACTCAAAATCTCTGGAGGTATTGAACCTAGAAAAGTAAAATAATTTCTAAAATCAGTTCAGAAAATTGGATCACAAATTGAAAATCTCTTCGTAAGGAAATTTCGGAAGCCGCACCTATTGCAGGTTCTATTATTCAATGCTCATAGAATATGTTAAATGTTGAAACTATATCAGAAAGTTTTAAAATGTAAAACAATTACAGGTGAAAAGTTCGCATTTACTTTACATTCAAACATATGTTGTTCATTAGCCAAAGCTACAGTCAAAGCATTAAAAACCTTTTACCATAACTAAATAAAGACAAATAGCAAACAATATGTTTGAGAATACGGCAATCTCTTTTAATATTTTTTTACGTTAACCTAACTATTTTCCGGTGTAGTTTACCAAGGGCTAAATAAATATTTTACTTATGATTTTTAACCATATACAAAAGAAAATAATAATAGAATTGATGAGGTTGTTATAATTAATCGAAATTTTAGAATGACGAAATGCGTTGTTCTAAAAAAGTAGATTTGAAACCAAAATTAGGAAAGTGTGACTACTTACATATATTACGGATTATGTATTTATCGATTTTGAAAGATTGATATATAATGAAAATTATTTAACTCGCCCAATAAACAAATTGAAACTGCAAGCAAAACCATTGGTTCTAGGATAGTTTTAGAACCGTTTAAAATTGTAGAGCCGTACCATTGGTTTCAATATGGTTCCATTTTTTCTTTCTCCAAACTATTGTTTTTATATGGTCCGTACATATTGACTTTTTATACACCGGCGCTAGATTAAAACGTTTTAACTCGGCGTACATTAATACCGAGAACATTCATGAGACCAATTTTTTTTACACTACGCGATACAGTATATAGTCGATTTATATACACTTTTAAATCGTTTTAACGAAGTCAATGCAATAAATGTTTTGTATTTAGGTATGGAATTTTATTTATAAAATGGTTTTAAAGACATAACTCTTTTTTTATTGAAATCATAAATAAATCAAAATGAAATATTAAAAAAAACGCTCAATAAAAAAAGTATTTGTACTTATAAATTTAAAAATAAAGCAATTTAAAGTATTGAAAATTTTGATAAATTTTCATGATATATTTTTTGAACGTTAACTAAAAAAAATGCAGATTTTATTTTAAATGAAATGTTTAAAGTTTTTTCTCGAACCGTTTCAAGACCGTTTCAAGACCGTTCCCAAACCATTCCCGAACCGTTATAAACATTAACTTATAATTGGTTTTCACATATTTACAACATTTGCAAGGACAAATAGGAAGTTGAAAAAAAGTTTAAGAAAAAGAACGGTTCTCAAGAAAAAAATTGCTTATCGGGTCGGTAATCGAAAACCTTCACAATCACAATGGAAAAATTGTTAAATATAAGGCGGTTTCTCATCAAATTATTTCCTAAGTTCCCTGGTACATGAAAATCACTTCATGTGTCAAGTGATGCTATTGTAATGTACCTAACATTCCTGAGTATAAAGTCTGAATTATATTCATTATGCATATGCAACTAACGCAATGATTTGGGTAGAGTTTGACGGTTTCTTCATATAAAATACATATGTTAATTATATAATCGTTGCATTCGTTGCATAATTCAAGGCTTAAAGGTAAACAATAGGAATTTAAGAGTTCAAGACCGGTTTCCTGTTCCCGTGAAATGAAATTTTTCATACAAAAATGAACTAGCGAAATGAAGTAGTGCAAAAATGATCCCACAAATTTCATTTCACGCGAATAGGAAACTCATTTCACGAGCGAAATATTTCCAGTTTATTTCCCAGTCTCCATATTTTTTTCACTACCGATTTCACGGCAAGAACTCGGGGTGCTTATTTTCCAAATCACTCGAATTTTGTATATTTTATACGCTTCGTGTTGTTTCGTACAAGCAATATAGTGTAATTAAATAAATTTAAAATCCATCGGCTCTACGAGGTTAAAAGAAACACCTCGAGGTTAAAAAAAACACCTCGTCGTTAAAAAAAAAATACCTCGAGGTTAAAAAAAAATACCTCGAGGTTTAAAAAAAGCCACGAGGTTCTACCTTGTGGGTCGCTTGAGCACATCGAAGATCTAATTTATTTTCAAAATCCTTTTAGCACGTTAAATGACAGGACAAAATGCAACTCAGAAAATCCTGGTAGAAGGTATGAAAAAAAAAGTCGATCCACCCTATTGCGTAGGGGTCAAACATTGATGAAATCAGCTCAGACAGCGGCGCCGACTTTCAAAATTGCTATGGGTTGCTAAACTGCAAAAAAAAATGCGCTAGAGGTATCGCAAAAATTCAAGAGACCGGTTCAGAATGGAGCGTTCATAGATATTTGAATCGGTTCATGAGACATGAAATAGAATTTGTATGAATAAAAAGAGATAGACGATGCGCAACCAGTCGCTTGAATTTTTGAGATACCTCTATATGGAAATCGTATTTTGAAAAAAATACTATTTTCATCTAAACCGCGAGAAAAACCGCGCAAATCGCATTTTGAACTATGGGTTGCTTAGCTACCCCAGCCGATTGCTATGGGTTGTCCATGTATTCCGGGAAGTCGGCGTAATTGGCTCATACAAAACACTTAAGCTGTTTTAGGCAATTGTCATTTAGAATAATCAAAAAAAAAAATTAAAGCCAACAACCTTAGTATATATTCTCAATACATATTTTGGTATACTTGAAATTTCGTAGGTCAACCTTCGACATGGAAATTTATAATTTAGACGTTTTCATTTTTTTTTTCTTATTATTATATCAAAACTGATATAAAAATGAAACCGTGTACCAATGTATTGGTAAAATAAAGGTAGGTCATGATAAGTAAAATTGAATTTAATCAAAAAAAATTTCAGAATTCTTTTTTGAACTAAGATAATAGAAAAGTTTAAGAAACCCAGAAACATTTTAACTTGCTGTGTTACAAAGAAAAGTTAGAAATAAAATAGAAAAAGTTTATATGGATTTCAAAGAGGAATAAACGCGTTATAGAATCATCATTTAGATATATATTTAGTTTAGCTGTTGTGCATGAACTTAATGTGTTTACTGGCTGGTATATTATATTTGTTATCAATATTTAAGAAAAAGGATGATGAGAAAAAAGTTTTGTCTTTACCTCAGATAACTAAAACTGAGCTTAGCATATTAAAAACTAATACAAGTGACGTTACAAAACCTTGACCTTCATTAACGATTTAGTGTTTAAATTCTCAATTTTTATTTTTGGAAAATTATTGTAGTAATATTTGACTCGTTTTTTTTTTTTTTGGAAATTGTACTTAATCGAATCTTTCTTAAATTTGAAATCTATTAAAATTTCAGTTTATGAGACCCTATTATAATCTTCTAAATTATCTCTAATATCAAGAGAAGAAACACAGTAAAAGTAACTTTTATCTTGGATCACTCTAATCTAAAAAAAAAAAAAATTGAAACACCCTAATGTAGATTTTAAACAACAAAAATATTATAATTTTCGATTAGAATATATTTTCGTTAAATATTAAATAAGCAATATATTAATATAAAAATAGAATTTTGGATGTTTATAGTCTTGTCTAGCAAATATATATTTTCAATAGCTTTAGGTTATAATTTAATTCAAGCATATAATATTTTGTAACAGGTACTTTTAGATTCTATATATACATTATACACATCAGACATCACATTATTCAAATGTTATATGCATAACATTATACAAATCTTACGTATACTTCTAGGTTTCTCTGTTGTGAATACGAACAAACAAATATAGTGCTTTTTGCACTTTGCCCAGAGGATATACATTATTGTCTTGAAAATGAGATTAGAATTAAATTCATTTTGCTCCATTACTTACTTCGTTTTGACAATTTGAGAGTTTATTTAACATTGATAACTCTAAAAGGTAAGCTATTATAATATTCAAAACGTATCGTTGTGACATCTAGATTATGGTTCATCATAGCAAATTTGTATGGTGATTGCATTTTGTTTGCGACTTCCTTAAATAAAGTAAAGTGCCTGCAATAACAAAAAAAAAAGAAAAAAGTAATACATATATTTAAATTCGTAAGCATTCGTAGGCATTTATTACAGTCAGAAAAACTTAAAATATTCACCCAGTTTTAAACACTACAAATAATATATGTCAATCAAATTTACTGTTAATGCATTGAGTTATCACTTTCATGCCATCTCCATTACCCGAGTAGATTACCAGGGTAAATGATAAGTAATTTACTTTCTGCGTTTCCATTACCCTGGTAGATTACGGGGGTAGTTTCTCTGGTAAACATTTTTTATAGCGGTAAAAATATCAAAACTTGTAATAATATAATAATTTGAATTTTATTGAAGTCTTATTACTTAAATATCATACCGTCGAATTTACCCGGGTAATGGAGATGGCATGTTTGGTAACAAACCAAAATGGAGAAAAATACTGTAAATAATATAATTAATCATATCAATACATATTTTTTTTTATTGTAATGGCTTAATTAGTTAGTGTTAAAGTGAATGATTTAACCACAAATCTGTTTATAATAATCGACTATCAAAGATTATGCCTAGACTTATTGAGTTTGTAATTAATTACTAATTTTTGTGTGTTTAAGGTGTTAATACGTACAGGTACACACTCATCACCGCGACTTTGTAATAAACCGATGTAATTGTGTTATATTTTATAACTATATGATGAAGATTGAAGGTCGAAATTGTTTCGCAGATGAAATACCATTATTATATCAAATTTAAAATATAAAAGAATTTTCACGTATTTTATTAAGATCTTTCAGGTTGATGAACTTGCTTCATAAGTTTCATCAAAAGCAATGCTATAACTAAAATGTTTTCATTTTAAACTGTTATGTATAAAATTGAACTTATTTTTCACTAAACTTTTTCACAAAAAAAAAAAATATTAAATATTTATTTTAAAACTGAGTACTAAATTCTACAGTTCAAATATTGGTAGCATTAAAGATCTTTTTGTTGTGTAAAAAGGGTTAAAATGTTTCAAAAAAAAACTAAAAATATTATATTCCTTTTCTTCCTGAAAATGAAATGTAAACTTGTTTTGAGTACCTTACACATTCTTGAATATAAATCTATTTATTTACACGTTGCCACCCCAAATATTTTTCAGTTGATAAGTACATCAATTTAGAATTGATTTTTATAACCCTTATTTGAATATATTTCTTTTTTTCTACAAATATAGGTTATTACATCTTTCTTTTATGCATCCGAACTCAATGCTTGTATGTACGACCGACGGCACCGCAATATAACTCAATTTAAAACGTTATTATTATTTATGAATTATATTCTAGATGAAATATCCTACTAATACTGTGCTAGTAGTATTAGCATAGCAGAAACTTTATATGGTAATAAATTTTATATGTTTTAAAGGAAACATCAAATATATAAAACATGATATACATAGACATTAGGGTGACCGGGTTTTAATTTTTTTCGACTTTTCCAGATTGCATCAAAATAAAAAAAATGTTTTTTCAAAAAAATAACGTAGTTAAAATTTTGAGCCGATTGGTGCATTCTGTATACAAAAGTCGTTCACCCTAATAGACATACACATAAAAATAATGTGTTGGATCGTGATGGAATCAATATTTCTTGCATTTATATTAGCATATATTATAACTTTAGCAAACTCAGATCGAAAAACAATAAAATTAATTATTGCACCAAAGATATCTGATTCACGTTGACAAAAATTCTTGAAATAATAGCGAATTTTATATATAATCGAAAGTACAAAACAATATCAATAAACCTCTATGAAACAGATTTACTTATGACACAATTTTATTTTCATTTGGAATATTAAATATGTGAGGAAGAATTTACAATCTACAATCAAAATTACAAAGTCGATTTTCTCATTCTGCGTATTATCTAACTTTTAAGCAGATCCATTTAATATAGCTTTCGAAATATTAATAACGATAAAATTGAAGCCAAAACGCTAACCAAAACGTTTAGTCTCAGTAGAATTTATATGGATGAATTTATATGTTGAATGAAGATTATGAAAATCCGTGAAAATCTATTTTTTATTAAAATATTTTTGGTTTTTATTAACAACAATTAATAGCGATAGTTAAACGTAACCGTAGCATAGATAGTTATCATATATGCAGCTTCCATTAAATTAATTTCACTGAAATTTGTATATAAAAATCAATTAGAGTTCGCCATATTAAGTTTAAGAAAAAAAAGTTCTATTCATACGCAAATATAAGCAAAAAAAAAATGAAAAAAATTGAAAATATTACTATATCAACAATGTAAGTGTATGTGACCAACTGAGAGGATGGAAGAATCACTGCTTGTGGCAATTTTGTAATCAATGATAATATATAATGTAGAAATGGATTACTCACTAAAACACCAGAAGAAAGAAAAATATATCTGTAATTCGACATCAAATACCGGAAATAATAAAAGAAAATGAAGATAAATTGAGTTGGATAAAAATGCCTATAATAAAATTTTATTCTCAATTTAAGAGCGATACATTTCATTGTCGGGCCATTGTAACCAATTCTGTATTTTGAATATAGATAAGAAAATGTTGATAACAAATAATTTTGTAGATTTGTTTAGGCATAAGCAAGGAAAAAATAAATAGTAGATTACAAGAAAATGATTATGTATTTGGTTTAAATAACATCACGAATAAATTCGAAAATTTCATCTACACTTTTCGATTATTTTATTTATTTAAAACTTTATAGGAATGAAAACACTGAAAGTAAATTTCTTTCTTTTCAGTATTCTTTTAAATTTATAAAATGTTTCAATCAATATCGAAGAGCTATTGTTTTATAAGAGAATTGTGAGAATGAATCATTTTCTTTATGAAAGTTTTTACGGGCTGATCCAACTTTCATCATTACAACCGTATCTTATAAAATGTTTATCGCAACTTAAAGAAATAATAATATTGAGAAACATTATAATTTATTAAAGGATTGATGTTAATGATATTTTCATAGAGTATTTCATAGACTTTCGCTTTATATTTAACTCATAAAGTAAGATTTAGCCGTAGTCTATTTACGAAAACTTTTATGCGATATATTCAATTTAATGCGTGGATTGTTTATTCGAAAATATAAATTTGTACTATTGTTTACTTTGTCAGTTCCTGTAATGAGCCTAAGAGACTATCATTAAGGTAAATAAAATATATAATATGAATATATTAAAAATAGTGGACCTTAGTTAGAAGCATTTTCAGTATTTACTTAATAATAATTCTTAACACCCGAATATTGTTTGAATAATACATATTTCCTTATCGTTATCCTATTTTCGCCTATGACTGTCCCCTTATTATTTTCAAGGAACAAACTTATTTTTATAATATAATACCTACCCTTTAGATTTGGAAATTACTGATGAATGCATTAGAGAGCTATAGCATTATACAAATGGTATATAATATATATAATATAATATAATAGTATAATGTATAAAAAAAAATTAAACAAGAATAAATGCAGATGGGTCATTTTGACCCCTTGACACAACATAAGGAATGAGTAACAATAATTTTAATATATTTGTCGGCATGACAAGTTCACATTGTAAAATTGCATTTTAAATTCATCAAGCGTGTCTCTTTTAAAAGTATCTTGATCTTTCTGGTTTTTTTTTTTTTTTAAGAAAATAAACGTTGTTAATATTCTGTAAAAATTCTTACAAATTCATTAATTAACAAGCATTGAAGATATCTTCGTCTATAATTAACGACACGCTCAAAAGCTACAATTATGGCTAAGTATTTTGCAATTTTCTGTACAAATATTTATAAAAGCATAAAAAGTTAAAATATTGTTTTACATTTTAACTTCAACATCATTTCTGTATTCGACTAAGTGTGAAAGCCCGCAAGGAAATTCCTTTTAAACCTTTTGTACTCACTTGCTATTCTTTATTATATATAATTTCTGTATAGTAGAATTCAATAGACGAAGTGCTTTTAGCACCCTAATTACATATAAAATATACTGAAAATGTTTCTCGGCGAAAATTATAAAATATATTGTTTAACGTCATAATAAGTACATTGCTGATTTTAACGTTATTTTATATTCAAATAGATTTTAAAAGATTTTAAGCACTTCAAGGAATGCAAACACTAAAAATTAAATTCAAATAAATATAATGTGACGAAATATAACATTATATTATACATAAGGGGTGAACGAAATGGCATCACATTTATTGAACGAATATCAAAAATAAAATCATTTGAATTATATAATTTAATACCTACATATAAAACAAGCAAACATTAAACTCTCCTAGTCTATTGTTTTGGTGTTCTATTCTATTAGTTAATTTCATTTATATTAAATTCTTTACTATAATAATTAATAAATCAAGATTTACTGGTTTAAGACTATACCGAACAGAAATTCTCATGCATTATCTCTGTATTAATATTATTATGCAAAATTAAATATAAAACCTATAAAAACAAGCTGCAAATGGATTGGTACACGACTTCATTTTTGTAAGAAATTAGAAAAAAAATTCGATGTTCCTAGGTTCAAAAAAAAAGCCAGTACATATTTTCACAGAAATTTAATTCTGCGACTTTTGGTATATTAACCATCAAAATCCATCCACAATCATCGGAGAAAAAAAAACTTTTCAAACCAATACTTATTTTTTTTCGAAATTTTTCACATTTCTCAAAAATGAAGTTAAAAAACTATCTTATTTTATGATTGTACGAGGAAATTATATTTATGTCAATTTTTTTTAAACTTTGGAGAGATATGCAATATTTATTAATAAAGTCATCAATTTATTAAAAAATAAAACCTTTTTGGTGCATATGAATTAATGTTTTATTTCAGAGCATGTTTCGGCTTAATTCTATCATCAGCTGATTATTTATATATAATTTGTTAATAACAATACGTTATTATCAACAAAAAGTTTTTAATTTTTAATTATTCATTTGTTATTTTTTTTTTATTGGCAGAAAATTCATATTTATTTGTTTATTTTTACGGTTTTTATTTAAAATGGTACCAAAATATTTTGGAATTCTATAAACAAAAATATATATATATATTTATAGATTATCATAAAAATTAAAAACAACCATTTTTTTTTTGAAACTCCCCTATTAATTGCTCAGCTCGAATAAGGATGCACTTTGCACATATTAAAAAAAAAAACCTTTTTTAATACTAGAATATGCTTGGACAAATGGACAATAAAGTTGTTTTTTTTTTAAATTTTGAAATACAAAATTTTATTTGCAAAACATTGGACAAACACAAGTAAATAAATCAAAATGGAAAATATAAAACGGTATGCTGATGACAGTCAAGCATCCTCTGAAATAATAAAAACGATGAATAAAAAAAAAACGTATATTTTTTTAGCGGAAGTACGATTTGTCTAAAGGTGGTTTCATATTGGTTGCGTAATCGTATTTTCGTTTTTTTTTTTTGGTTTTGAAACAAAGCTCTGGATTAAATTTATGATGGATCTTGCCAGTGCACTCTTATATTGTAGGAGAGTATTATGTACTTTATGTGACAATACAGTTTGTAAAAAGTGCAACCAGTCTTAATTTGATTTATACATTTTTTTTTTATTGCAGTAGAATAAATCATAAATATCGCTTCTTTTCTAAATCTATTATAAATAAAGTTACATATTTTGGTGGCTAGCTGAGTGCTTATGAAATAATAACAAACCGTAATATAAGGAGTAAATTATGTTGATCTGATACACAGTTATTTTTTTATCTTTTGGTCGGAGCGAATAGTCTGTATTTTGTTTATTAAGTAAAAGTACATTAAAATTAACATATTATTTTTATTATTGTTGCTTTTTCATTTACATAATGTGCTTTGCTTGCTCAGCTATATCTAGCTTAAAAGTAGTTTTTTGTTTCATTTTAAATGTACATATATAAAATTAAAAATTTATAGAAGCGAGACTTTTGTTTTATTGTGGATTTTGAATTATGTATGGAAATTGTTCATGCTTTATAATTTTTAATGACTCTAAACATCGATTGTTCAATTTTGACCGAATGCTTATTTTTTTAACGTTACAAATTTTTATGTATAATATCCAATAAACAGAATATTGCTCAGCTTGATGTTGTATACAAAAGTTATATACCTACGCACTATTACAGGTAATGGTTAAATATAACTATAAACCAAACAAAACTGATAAAATAACAACTGAGTCTAACATGATTAGGTTTACCATTATCATTCTTGTAATAATAGCTATTCCCCAAATTAAAAAAAGTACAAGTCAACACATACAATGAGACCAACTCATTTAACCACTTGTTAATATGACCAATATGTCTAAAATTGACCGCTGTTAATTCGACCAAACAGTTTAAATAAATAACCAGGGTTAGGTCAACCCGACGGGTGGTCACATTAATAAGTGTTACTGTTATATAAAACATGTTTTGCTGGCTAACACACTTTATCTGATATGTTTTTCCGGCAATATTTGATTAAACTTATGTTATATCGAATAAGTATTGCATTATTTACTTTAACCAAACTTAAACAACAAAAAAAATCTCATTGCAATTGTCGATGTTACAATTGTTTGGATTAGAATTTATGTATTAAAGAACATCTTCCTATGGATATATTTCACATTTAGAGATAAAATAAAAATATTATATGGTGCCGTACTTGAAATACCTACTGCATTTATCTTTATAGGAAGTGAATATGTAGTAATGGGATGAGCATTGCTAGGTTCATTGCTTTTGCATGAACTATAGTATAACACTGAAAATGAACAGTATAAGTCTTAAATTTAGCATCGAGTAATTTTTCTGCTTAAACATGTATGTTGAATATTGTAAAATCGTATACATAAAACCAATATTTATACGTACCTAAAAATTTATGTATGGACAATAGAATGGTTAAAAAAAAAAACATTTATTTGATTTCTTTTACACGATATGTTTTTTAAATGCAATTAAAAATAATTAAAAAAAAATCAAAGAAAAAAAATTGTCCAATTTATTCCATTTTTTTCTTCTAAGAAATAATTTTTAAAATGATAGAAAGTTATAGTCTTAAATTAGATAATTTAATTACTTATCTCTCCAGCAGAATAAATTTTAAGTCAATTCATTAATATTTGCAAAAGCTATAGCTATTTTAATGAAAGTCTACGCCTTTTTTCATATAAATTGAAAGAAAAGAAAAATAATCAATTTTGTATGAAAAAGACGACGTGTAAACTTTCGCTGAAATCGACGCAAGTTTAGTACTTTTGGAAAGGTAATAAAAATATCAAAGTGATCACTTTAATTTTACTTCATTTAGAAATATATTTTAAAAAAAATAATAACCTAAACTCAAAAAATTCGAAAAAACAGCAAAATATTTGAACTTTGAGCTAACATAATTAGGAAAAAAAATATCCTAGAGACACCAAATTCTTATGACAAACTCTTAGATCATGTAGGCAACTTCGAAGAATAAAAAAAAGTTTGGTAATCAAATTATTATTATTAGCATTTATTTGTAATTCGATCTAATTTATAGTCAATCATGTAATCTGAATATTGACGATTTCATCAAACTTTGAGCCCATTGCGCGACTAGTAAAACTTAATATTTTTCAATAATATTTTACAATTCTTATTTTTACGTAAAATGCAAGCTAATAAACAATTGTGCAACTTAATATTCGAAATTTTCAAAAAAAAAAAAATAAACACTTAATATTTATTTATATATTTAAGTGATATAACTTTGAATTTGAATGAAATTTGTATTCGCTGTTTAAATCAAATTTGAAATTTATATTATTCATACTGAGCTAAATGCTGTGTAATTTAATAATCAAATAAACAAGCAACTATTACAAAATAATGTTAAATAACGCATAAAATGACCACAACCACAAAGTCCACATTCAAATGTTTATCTTAAAATTAATATGTTTTGTAAAGAAAATTCATCTGAGGTTTTCATAACATTTTAGAATATTGAATTGCAATCAGCTCTTTGAATAATTTATTTGTATTATGTAATATCATAGACATAAATACAAAGAATATGTGTTTTATAACAAAATTGAGTTTAGGTGAACCATATGCAATGTATAATATACATGCCAAAAGGATCTTTCTGTAATTCTATGCATATAGTAATTATTTTATACATTTATGTACATTGTTCTTGTGTCTTGACGATGGCTTTTTAATGGTTAAGCTATTCTGTTTGAAGTTATTAAATACTTGTGTATGCAAAATAAAGGGTTTTGCAGGTGGGCTCTCTTTACATAGTTTCTTAATTGTGTTATGTAGTTTAGTTAAAGTTAAATTTAAAGAAAATGTATTACGAAAGTTATAAAGAGAGTTAATATAAAGCAAAGCATTCCCTACATTACAATCATAATAAACGAATAAGCCAGATCGCTAAGAATAGTTTCCGGGGAAATCTTTAATTATTTTTTTACAGAAGTTCAACTCAAGCACATATTTATCTCAATTGATTTATTTTGATCTGATGATCATAATTGTATAAAAATGAATTTCATTTCTCATTTGTAAAATTTACAAAAACTTTTATATTAGCATCTAATTTCAATTAGTCGATACCGAAATCCATTTTAATGAATGAATGAATTTAATAATTAAATTTACATTTTATACAATGATGAATTTATAGAAAATTCTTTCAGATTTCTTAAAACTAAAAGGTTTTTCTTGTCCTTTTTATACATATATATTCCAAATACATTCAAATGGTCATTCTAGTATTACTATTTAATTCTATTTTATATGCCTTTCCTGAAAACTTCTTATTTCTTTTTTCATTGTTAAAACGATTTCAAGAGTTTAAAATCGGTAACAAAGCGTAACAGACCATAAAAGTTAGGGCTAGGACTATTCGGTAAAATCATTATTCGAATAATTGAAATAAATAAATAAATTATTCGATTACTTTATTATTTGATAGTATAGGCATAATAAAAAAAGCTGCTAATTCATTGGCACAAGCTTCATTTTATCATTCTAATAGAATAATAAAAATTAACGAATAATTCGATACAAATATTTA